>JABCRI010000168.1:0-47008 GCA_015143295.1 Tetracentron sinense | reverse complement strand
AAGCATGTTGAAGAAACAACTTTTAAAAAAGGAAAAAAAGTTATTATTTACTCGTTGTAAAGGTTTCCGATTATAGAAATGACACGGAGTCACTTAAACAAAGGCGAATTTGGAAATTTTTTGAATTATGCCACTGGGGCTAGTGTTATCCTGTACAATATTTTTTGGACGAAATCTATTGAAACTATGATCTCATGTGAAACGCAGAAGCGGAGAGGGACCTACAACAGTACACAGGAGAGCCTTACTGGAGGCTCTAGCAGAAATTACCTATAGACACTATTCGTTTCTCTTCGAAGCCCATCTCCATTGAAACCCACACAGAAGAAGGCTCATCCATTACTATCTTACGCATGGAGGATGGAACTATCATCAAAGCCAAGGTGCCTATCAATCTTAGACCTAAGCATTGAACAATGAGGATATTCATTTCATCTCAAGTTGAAGTAGATTTGTTGGCCATGACAGGTTTAGTAGGGTGCGACGGGGTGCACTCAATGGTGGCACAGTGGTTGGGACTCAAGGCTCCAGTCCATTCAGGGCGATCAGCTGTGCGTGGTCTAGCTGTGTTTCCTCAAGGCCATGGGCCTAAACCATGAGGTCCAACAATTTTCTAGATTTGGGCATAAGGGCTGGTTATGCTCCTCTCAATGATAAAGAGTTGTACTGGTTCGTAGTCTTCAAATCTAGTCCTAAAGGTGAGTCTTCCTCCCACAATTTTCATTGCCTTGAACACCTAGCTACCATTATTCAGGTACCATTTCAGAAACACGGCACGTGTCAGTCTGGTCCAGCACATTCCATTTTATCTGGACCATCCGGAGAATGAGCCACATTTAAATGGGGCTTTTTTGGTGCCCATTTATAAATTGATTTAGAATCTGAATCTCACCAAGGAGATGAATTGATTTGAACAATCTCAACCGTAGTTACCTTTTCTGGCTATGGTTGAGGCAACAATCGAGATTAGATACTAGTTTGTCAGCATTAACCCCCTAAGGTTCACTTAGACCCTTCGACAACATGAATTTTTGATTTTCTAACCTTTAATCGGATGATCTAGATTTAGGAACTTTTGATTGGACACATTTTTTACCATTAGACCCCCATGACATCCAACAGTCAAAACAAAAGATAAAATGCCGCATGCCGAGTCTTTAGGAGATAGTACTCATTTGAGGTTCTAATGTCTTTTCTTGTACATCTTGTATTCATATTTAATGAATTATATCTTATGAAAATATCAAAATACCCTTATATTTAATGGAATGTTATTCAATACATATGGGTAAAAAAATAGAACGTTAGCATTGACTTTTATATATATATATATATATATATACCTACCTACCTACCTACCTACTTACCTTCACAAAGATATTTTTGTCCGAACATTCTCCACTCTCAGCCCAGCCAACCCAGCACGCCTAAACCAGACCACCTTTTAGGCGGCCCAATTTGATATTAATCCTAACTGCGACTATATTAGTCATGTTCCTGAGATTTATTTTGGACGTATTGTTATTTCAAATGAAAAGATGATAGAATGTTGTTATTTCAGATGAAGAGATGATAGGAAAACCAGAGCTGATACTAAAGGAAGTAATTGATAACTTCGCCAAGCACTGCCCTCAAATATTCTTAGAGGTAGTAAGGCATTCTGATCTTTCCACGGTGACATGGGCTCCATTGATGTTTAGGCTTCCATGGGCCCTTATATTTGGACAAGCATGCAAAGGGAACATCACAGTCGCAGGTGACGCAATGCACCCGATGACGCCTGATCTAGGTCAGGGGGGTTGTGCGGCGCTTGAGGATGCGGTCGTCCTCGGTCGGAACATCGGGAATTCATTGCGAAATGGGAAAATTTTGAGTGGAGAGGTGGCTGGAGCCCTAGAGAGGTACGTGAAGGAACGGAGGTGGCGTGCTGCTGGTTTGATCACTGGATCATTTCTATCAGGGTGGGTTCAACAAGGTGGATGGTTGATGAAATTCTTTAGGGATATGATATTCTACCGGTTTATATTCAGTAGAATCGTTAATGTCGTACGCTATGATTGTGGGAAGCTGCCTAGTGTTTTGGACTCTGATACTAAGGTTGATTAATGCCATTTCTCTTTCTAAGCTTATGCATGTTTGTAGCAGTACGCCAATGCTCTATTTTTATTTACTTTGTATTGTTGTACGAGAGATCCTTGTAGATCAATATTTTTGAATATAAGTGTAGCAATCTGTACCCTTTAGGGTTCAATAAAATAAGAGACATGCAATCCATACCCAGGCTACCCTCATGCATTATTTCCTCCTCTTAGTTAAAAACCAGCACCTATTAAAGCAAGGACTGCAAATCCATATAGATCGTATGGTCATGATTGGGTCTAGTGAAAGGGTATGATGGTTTGGTAACCATCATAACTCCCCACACAAAGGTACCTTATCATGAAGTAACTATTGGGAAGAGTTGTGTTGGTTCCCAACCAACACACCTGAATGGATATTTAGAAAGGGTTGTGTCTTTTCCCTCACACCCAATTGATAGTTATAAATAGAAAAAGTGTAGAGCCATGCTCTACACAATTGATATATGAGATCTTCTCTATTTCTCTCTACTTATATAGTTATTCAAAAGGTGTGTGAGTGATACCCAGTCTCACGACACTTTCCTACAACCCGTTTCTTGTTCTTATCTAATTGGTTGTCGATCTAAGGGATTGACAGTGGTATCAAAGCTTGGTTATCTAGATTCTTGAACAAACGATCAAGAGAATCACAAATAGATAAGAAATTTGTATGGTGCTTCATTTGTGATAAAAAGAAATGATGGGATCTAAGTCCACTGATATTTACAAAATCAACAAATTGGATGGATCCAATTACAAAATCTGGAGAAGAACGGTCTCTTACATTCTTATCCATGAGAAGACCTACTATGTCGTCACTACTGAGAAACCTAAGGAATATTTGAAAGAAGAGAATTCTCCAAAAGGCTGAAAAAGTGGGAGGAGGATAATGGGGTTGTCAAAGCCATTATTCCAAGCCATATGCAAGATGGTCTAGATGGTCTAATCCCTTTATTTGAGGACTACAAGACTGCAAAGGAAATGCTTGATGAAATAGAAGCCAAATATAGTGTAAAATCTGACACTCATGTGCAGTTACTTCTTGAGAAATACAATGGTATGGACATGGAAATGGATGCACATGTGGTTGATCATGTCAATCACAAGTCACTATTAGCAAAGGAATTATCTGCCTTAGGGAATGCCATTCCAGAAAAAATGCAGGTATCTACAGTCCTCAATAGCTTACCAACATCATGGGATTCTGTGGTTATAGCCCTCAATTGTTCTGGTCAAGGTATGACCATGGATACTCTACCACCAGTTTTGGCACTTGAACATGAAAGGAAACATTGAAGGAAGTGTTCAAATTTGATGATGGTGCAGGATACTTCTACTTCAAAGGCTTCTAAAATTTTCAAAAAATTTGGAAATGACAAAAAAAATATATTCAACAAGAAGATATCTTGGAAAGGAAAGAAGAATGCTTGCTTTAAATGCGGCAAGATTGGACATTTCAAAAAGGATTGTCCAAACAAAATAACAGAAATAATGGCGGACCTTACTCTCACTGTGTCAGAAGCAATGATGGTGGAGCCAAATCCAGATGGTGGGTGGGTTGACTCTAGCGCTTTGTCAGCACCCTATTTTTACACCCCCTTTAACCTTAGTTAATTAATTTAACCATGGTGAGCTCGGCTTAACCCTAGAGTTTGTGGCACAACCCCAGCCCAAAACTCATGTGTTTATTTGCTAGGTCTTAGCCCTAAAGTTGAGATTTTGCTAAAGCTTCAAGGGCCGAAGCCCCTAGACCCAAGTCTCAACTCAAGTCTCAACCCAAGCCGTTGGCCCATGGCCCATGAGCAATGAGCTAAAATCTAAGACCCAAATCCATGGCCCATGACCCATGGTTTAGACCCAAGACCCCAGGGTCTTTCCTCTTTCATGTTCACTTGCAGGTAGCTTTTGAAAACCAGAAGGTTTCTTGCACAAGAATGGAAGTGGCACATAGCAGTGCTTCGAGCTACCTCCGTCCCTCTGTGCTGCCCCTGCCGAGTTCAGGGTGGCCACCAATGGCAGCCATTCACTTTCCCCCCAATTTCTTATTCAAATTTTGAAACCATCTCTTCCACTCCTTTAATAGGGAGACAACCAGTGGGAAGGAGAGGCAGGGAATCCCCAAGGAAAACCAGGGAATCAAAAGGGGAGACTGAAAAAAAAAGGATTGGAGAGGACCCCTGTAGAATTACTTGTAGGAAACCCTTGTCAAGTCCGAAGTCCAGAAGGGTGTCTTCCAAACACCCCTATTTTGTCCCTGATCAGTTCAGCCAGTAGAGGTGCTGGCCAGCAACCATCTACCTCTTCTTCTTTTGTTTTTGTATCAACCAGTAGAGGACTCCCCCAGTGCAGCCAGCACCGCCAAGCTCGGCCAGCCCCTCTTTTTCGCCCATCTAGTAGCTCCGGCAGCCCCTGACCATCACCTCCAGTCGCACATCAACTGCTGTCCTACCACCATCGGTAGACTTCCCTCTAGTGGACCTCCCCAATTCCTTTTACAGGTGATTTCCCCTCCCCCTCTTCAAGTGCTTTGTAGATTAATGCTGATAGTTCATAGAATAATTTAAATCAATGTTGAAAGATTTGCTTTAGCTAATTTTTTAGATATGCAAATAATTAGTTGGTTCTTGAAAAATCTGTAGAAGGTTAGAATCTGTAGCCTGATCAGTGTTTTAAAATCTGTGCACAGTAGTTAGTTAATGTTTTGAAAATCTGCACATAGGTATTTAGTGATTTAAAATCTGCAATATTTTAGTTAGTGTCTTGAAAATCTGCAATAGTTTAGATAGTGTTTAAAAAGCCGGAATAGTTTGGTTAGTGTTTTAAAATCTGCACATAGTTAGTTAGTTTAAAAATCTGTAGCTAGTATTTTACAATTTGGTTAGTGTGTCAAATCTATAAATGGTTTAGTTAAATTATTTTTTAACATGCAAATAGCTTAGCTTCTTTTTCAAATAGTGTAGTTAGTCTTTAAAAGCTGTGAATAGTCTTGTTAGTTCTTTAAAATCTGTAAATAGTCACTTAGATTTTTAAAACCTGTAAATAATCTAGTTAGTCTTTAAAATCTGCAGGAGCTTAGTTAGATTTTTCAAATATGCAAATAGTTAGTTAGTTCTTTTAAGGTTTAGTTGGTTCTTTATAAATCTGTAAATGTTATTTAGTTTTCTAGATCTGCAAAAGTTTAGTTAAGTTTTAGTTAGTCCTTTGATAATCTGTACATGTTTAGTTCTTTTTTAAAAAAAATTAGTTAGTTTTTTTAAATCTACAAATCTTAGTTAGCTTCTTTTAAAATCTTAAAATCTTAGTTAGTTCTTTTAAAGTCTGCAAATTTCAGTTAGTTGTTTTAACAAAACTAGTTAACTTCTTTTAAAATCTGCAATAGCTTAGTTAGTAGCTAGTTAGTTCCTTTTAAACTTGCAAATGCTAGTAAGTTCCTTTAAAATCTGCAAAAGTTAGTTAGTTTTAAAATCTGCACATTGTTAGTGTTTGTAAAAAATCTGTAATCAGTTTTAGTTAGTTCTTCAAAATCTGCATTTAGTTCAGTTAGTCTGCAAATTGTTTAGTTAGGTTGTAAAAAAAAAAAAAAATCTGCAAATGGGTTAGTTGTTTGTTAAAATCAGATATTTAGTTTGTGAAAAATAATCTGCAAATAAATTGAGTAGCTCTTAAAATCTGCCTCCGGTTATTGATTTACAAGTTGTGGTTAGTTTTAATTTTGACTCCTAGATAGATCAATTTTTTAGTTTAGCCTCACTAATTCTAAAATTCATCTTAGCATATTTTTAAGGCCAGTCTTAACCTAGGTTAGATTTGACTTAAGCTAGTTAAATTCTTAGATTACTCTTAGAACTCATTCCTAGACTAGATTTTCATCTTTGACTTTTTTTTTTCTTTTTCTGGCTCTTGGGCTTCTCAAATTAACTCATTCTAAGATTAGTTAACCCTTTGTGAATTAGATTAACTCTAAGATAACCTTAAATAACCATAGTTAGTTTAGGCCTGTTGCTCCGCAACGAGCCTAAACTACTATTCAAAAAATCCAAAAAAATTGAAAAACATTAAAAAACAATACAAAATCAAAAAGACCAAAATTGACCATCATTGCTTGCTTTCTTAACTGTGGTTAGGCTCCCTAATCACAATTAATACATTTCTAACTGCGGTTAGACTCGACCCTGCACTTGACCAACCCGGTCAACCAACCCTAGCCTCCCGGCTAGACCCTAAGCCACCCTAGGTGCACACACACACCCTTAGCCTTGGCACGGGCTCATGTGCCAGAACTACGCTCGGTCTGATCTCACCCCAATGTGAGTACGTAGGCAGCCCAACTCGGGTTCGACCCTAGTCTAGGATTTTCTCCTTCTTAGATTAGCATTATCTTAAATACTTAAGGCATTTGATTAAATCTGAGATTAATTTGGCTTAACCCTAGCAAGTAGGGAACCACTGAAAGTGGAAGTGCCGGGGTGCCTAACCCCTTCCCCGGACTTAACCGAACCTCTTACCCTGATCTCTGATCACAGACCAAGACCTTATCCAAATCCCGGGGACTTATCCCTTCCGAATGAATAGGTGGCGACTCTATACTACCCAGTGAGATGCAAACTAGGGTTTCACCAAAACCCGCGCTCACACGCTTCAAGGCATGTAACAAATTCGAAGGATGGCTTTATTACCTTCTTAGACATATCACTTGGTACACACCGACTGTTCATGGGTAACAATACATATAGCGAAGTTTTAGGTATAAGTGATTATAAAGTTATTTGTGATAAGTCTAATTTTATATTGTCCAATGTGTTGTATGCGCCTACTATTAGGCGAAATCTCATTTCAGTTACTAAACTGGATAAGAAAGGGTTTGAAGTGAGATTTAAATCAAGGGGTTGTGACCTTAGGAAAGAATGGTCAGATCTTAAGAAAAGGTCACAAGGCCAATGACATATACTGTCTACTATCTAGCTAATAAAGTATCAACTTCTCATGTGTTTGCGTCGGATAATGTTGATATTGACTCTTATGTTTGGCACTTAATATTAGGCCACATTAGCAAAGACAAGATGCTACAAATGTGCAGGAAAAGTCTCATACCAAAAATGAAGGACAAAGACTTTAAAGTTTGTGGTCCTTGCATAAAGGAAAAATGACTAAGAGACCATTTACTAAGCACTGACATTCCTCTAAGTTACTTGAATTAGTACACTCAGATGTATGACTACGTGAAAATGCGCTAAAAACGACGGCCCAAATCCGTCGTTGAAACAAAATTACAACGTCCTTTGGCCGTCGTGTAGTCCGTGAGGAACGGGGGTGTAGTTCACCATAAATGACGGCCTATAGCAGTCGCTATTATGTCGGAAAGAACGACGGTCATTAGCCGTCGTTTAAATAAACGGCGTATTAAAGCCGTCGTTGATTGCGTGAAATACTATTTTTTGAAAAAATTAATTTTATTATAAACGACGGCCAATAACCGTCATTTTTGACGAAAAATTTTAAAAAAAAATTACTATTTTTTCCTGAATGAACCTGTCAATTATACATTTTACCTGCAAATTCGCTTAATATACATTTAGTCCAACCCATCACACAATACAATACACAACTTCATCTTCTAATTATCAAGCAAACGAGGCAATCACACGCACAAACAACGAAAACATAAATACTTAACCAATTTATATGTCAATACAAAAGTCAAAGAAATTTAACACAATATTTGGGCCAAATGATAGTTTCGCCAATGCTAATATCTCCAAGTGTTCCCACTCGTTCATACAAATCTGTATTTTGATCATAGATGTCATCTACTATAACGCTATATACTTCAGGATTTTGTGCTACATCGCCATGAATCCGTCCCAAGGCAATAATTGCCCCTCTAAAATTCTTTAATAAACATTGCCTGGAAGTTGGGGGTGACTCGGGGAGAGAATGCCGTCTTCCCTACAAACATTAAAAAGAGTTTGTTTAACAATAAAATTTTAAAAAAAAACAATATAAGAGTAGTCAATATGATCATTTACATGTCAAGCTTCCATAATAACAAATAAACCAATAAGATACTTTACATATATGCTAAGCTTACATAAAATATATAATAGCTAAGTCAGAAGTATGGATTCCAATCTGGGATTTTGAGGATACACAAATACGGGCAGTGATGCTCATTTCTGTGTTTTGTTTCTGATCCTATTGTTGGGCTTGAAGCTGTGGTTGTCGCTTTGTGTGGGTCTTGTTCTCAAGCTTTTTGGATGATTTCTTTTCAGCTCCGTTAGTAATGCTTATTTCTGTTGTCATACTTGATATAGATATCTGATTTCCCAAGATTTTAATATCACTCCTATCAAATAAAAGACTTATCAATCTACCTACAGTCACATGAACTACAAACATTCCGGAATTCACAATTCAAAATCAAAGAACACCCATTAAGATATTAATTACAGATTGCTTGAGTTTCTTAAGCTTACGACGGTGTATGGGGGAAGGGAGTTGGTTATCTCAGTCTGCTGAAATATCTTTTGATTTATCAGTGAAGTTTTGCTAGTGGACATTTGTATACAAGGGTAAATTAGGAATCTCTCTACATTCTGTTTGTTCAGTTTTTCTAGTGGACATTTCTAGAACTTATATTGGAAGTATACATGTACTGTCTCCACTACTTGGATAGTTGGATGTGAATACAACAGATGTAGGAAGGTGCCAAGCACCTAGGCCTGTTTTATCCCTATTTTTCAAATCTGTATTTTGCTAACAGCTTCAGTAATGCTGCACAATACACACTAGCAATATATAATCTGGATATTAGTCATTTATATATTACAACACATCTCGTTACTAGAAAAAAGAACACCTCCCGCCACTTGGGCAACTACAGCACCTCAAGGATCTCTGGATAAATTGTTTAGATTGTGTGAAATACATTGGGAAGGAGTTGTACGGTGGGGAAGGCATAGTGAAGGGATTTCCTTCACTAGCTAAGCTCACCTTCTGGAACATGCATAATTTGGAGGAATGGTCGAAAGAGGAAGAAGGAGAGGTACTCCCTTGCCTTAGCGAATTGGCCTTCATTATTTGCCCCAAGTTGACAAGCTTCCCATTGATACCTTCTCTCAAACATTTAAGATTTTATTGGTGCAATGAAGTAATACTAAAATTATTGGAAAACTACACCCATCTTTCCTCCCTTAAGATTGAAAACTTTGATGAGATGAAATGTTTTCCAGAAGAAGGGGTCTTACGAAAGCTTGCATCCCTTGAGGACTTGACTATAAGGACTTGACTATAAGGCTGGACATAATGCTAATGCTGATGGCAGTTCTCTCATTCCTTGGCTCAAAAACCTCTCATCTTCATCCTCCTCATCCAAGCTCCCCCACCATCTCTACATCCACAGTGGTTCCATAAGTGCTCCAGTCACCCCTCCATTGAGCTCTCTCACTGCTCGTACCCCCCGAATCAAGACTGACTGGGACAACCCAACAGCTGGCCCAGCCTGGGGTGGACACCAATACTCCTTAGCTTGGATTATAAGAGTAACTGACCTTGACCTTCTATTCATAAGTAGTTTATTCAAAAGGGACATGTGTTACCAAAACTTCAAATTACAAGAAATTAAACTCAGTTGGGAGCTCTGATTTTAAAATGGGATTGTCTAATAAAAGTAACAAGATATGTTTAAGACAAGAGGATGTCTAGATGACTATCACATTTTCATTAAATTTGATAAAAGTGAGGTCAAAATCTTCAACCGTAAGGCTTAATCTTTTATAATCTAACATTCCATGCAGATTAGTGGAAAAACACTATGTCTTAAGCCTTATATTGATCGCATCATTGTCTGGTTTCCAAGGGCATTTCATGTAATGAATCATATCGATAATGGGCAAAATTGTGGATAGAGAAAAATATTAAAACTACAAAAAAATTGACGAAATTAAGAATCTATATGATTGGTTTAGATCCAATATAGTATCTAAATGACTAAACCCAATTCTCTAATCCTGATTCCTTTATTCATTCTTTTAGAAAACAAACATAAAAGATCTCATTGATAATTCTCTCCCTAATGCAAAAACAGGAGCTTTGCTTCAACACGTGAAACAGAGCTCCGGATCAAAATTTATCACAAAAAATAAAAACTTATCTTTGGCTGTAAATTCGAATGTAATAAATAGTTTCAAAATTTATACCTGGGAAGTACTACAAAACTCTGAGGAATCTGGCATATGTGCCCCATGAGTAGAAAACTCGGAAGATGAACGCCCCTTCATATTCTCTTCAAAAATTGAAAGTCGTTTGCTAAGGGCCTCAACTTTTGCCTCAAGGCTTTCAGATTCTTTCTTCCCCCGTTTAATAGCCTCCTTGTAAGGAGCTGACACACGAATAGTGGTCTTAGACACACCACTACCCAATCCTCGTACACGCCCCCTTCCATCACGACCACATACCTGATAACATAACAAAAATTAACATTAAATGAGGAATTTCAGTAGAAGGAATACAATACAAGAAGAGAGAAAGGAATCACATACCTGTGCAACAGGGTCATTATCTAAATCTGCATGTCCTAGTGATGGATCCATGCTAATAATTTGTCTTATTTCATCCTACAAAAAATAGAATTAGTTAGAAAAATTTATATTAATTGCTTATTGATAAAAAAAAAAAAAAAAAACTAGAGTTTTTATTCTCACTATTTGTTGGCTTGTGACAGGATAAGGGCAAGTCCTATCTATCTTTGTATGGGTGGCCACATATACTTCTGTTCTTGTTACTGTACCACTAGAGATCTTTCTTTTCTGTAAAAGAAAATATACAATTAAATAAGCAAGCATTAACATCTTATTTAATGATTAAAGCTCCTCACAGCGTCTTTGCCATCATAATATTACCATAAAGTAATAATTAATAATAATCAAGCATTCACATCATATTATTACCAGATCCTCGGCAGTTCTCGCTGCTCCACGTCTACCAGACGTGTGCGGGCTCTTCATCTGCTCCCTAGAATACTTGCCCTTTGCCCGACGAGCCTTGACTTCATCTGTTGAACACATATCAACAAATTTCTCCCAATCTTCACTCCTCACCTGATGATGTGGATTTCTTTTTCGTTCGGCATCCGTTTCGAATTTGTCGTAATGTAGGTGGAGCTCGTGTTTCCAATTCCTCCAGGTGGAGTTGGCAATCTTCAATACTGCATCTTTATGTATGATTGGAACATTATACTGGGACTGTGATCAACATTAGAAGATAAATCATATTTGTCAATATAAAAAGAAAATAAATTATAATAACAATCACATGCACTCACCATGACAAGGGTCCAAATAAGCTCCTTGATTTCATCTGGAACTACAACCCAACTAGTGTATATAGGTGGACAGTGTGTCCTCGTGAGCTTCCCCACAAATGTCACAAACTTTGTCTCACCAATGAACTGCCCATCTTCATTAAATTCGGCTAAGTGACGTTCATCTACACAAAAAATATATTATTAGGTAACAATTAATAACAAATATTAAGCAAATGAATGTAATAAACTCACCACTTTGTCCAGACCCACTAGGTTGAGACCCACTAGGTTCAGACCCACTTGATTGCTCTTGGCTCATTTCTGCAATTTTTTATAACAAAACTAATATAAAATGGGAACGAACTTATAATTATCCAACAAGTAAGCAAGTACATAAAGGAATGAGATTAATAATTAAATGCTACAAAAAATGCAGAAAATCCACGTACATGAATGATAGAGGAACAAACTTATAAGTTACCATTGTAAGCAAGCAAGTACATAAAGAAACACAAAGAACATTCAGTGAATAATCCTATTCCATTGATAATTCATGTCAAAGATGTTTACATTCAAAATAAGCAAGCAAGTACATGCTAAATACATTCATTTTCATCATCTTCTACTATATCAGCGACTAATGCAGATGTTAAACTATCTGCTTTCATTCTTGCTTCAAACACTAAGGGATCTTCATAAGCATCCACATCTCGATGCAATCTCTTTGGAGCATCTAAGACAACATACCAATTATCCCTAGTGTGATCCTTGCAATAAAAGACCTGAGTGGCTTGAGATGCAAGAATAAACGGCTCATCATCTTCCATTAAATTTCTTCTGAACCTCCCCAGGTTAGCAAAGATCAAGTTTGTTTCTGCATCAACATAACATCCATTTGATTTATCTTCTATACGCACCCAGTCACAAAAGAATACTACTTCTTTGAAATCATAGTAATTCAATTCAAGAATTTGTTTGATGATGCCATAATAAGTGACTTCTTCTTCCACAAGGTTCTTATCTTTGGAACTTGCCCTGAAACTAGTAACAGCCTTTATGGAGACTCCACTATTCTATGTCGTCATGCTCATTTCCCATTCCGCTGTACAAAAAACATATTCATTTACCGCATATGCACTATATGACAAAGCATTTAAGTCTGGACCATCAGCAAGCCTCTTTAGGGTAGATGTTTTTTCTTTTTCTAGTTGTTGTCATAACCAAGGAATGTAATCCATCGCTTTTTTTGTTTGTTGATTGCCTCTTCGACTTTTATCACTAGACATGTGTGATTGAAGGTATGTTTGATACTTCCTGTGAATGCAAATAATAGATCTTTAAATTAAGTATTAAAGTGTGTTAAAATCAAAATAATAATTGTAAAGATATAAATATCAAATTTTGCTTACTTCTCCCACTCAGCATTTTCAGGGCATTGTTGTAGAACCCATCTGCGTGCTTGCTGGTAAAGCAAATGTGGGAGACGGTAGGCCTTTCCCTTTTTATCGATAGGATAGGCAAATTCAACTTCATCATCTCTCAATGCCCTTCGTCCCCACTTATGGCTTCCTTCCCTACCATTAGGCATGTACTCCATGCAGAACCTCATTGATTCTTCCATGAGGTACTGTTCTGTAATAGAGCCCTCTGGAAAAGTTTGATTCACTACATATCGTTTGTATGTTTTCATCATCCTGTAAACGATAACATCAATCAACTATTGATACGATACCTTTGAATTAAAAAAACTATGTAATCCAAAATAATTTTAATTTACCTCTCAAAAGGATACATCCATCGATATCTAACAGGTCCGCAAACCTGTGCCTCCTCTGCCAAGTGCACAACGAGGTGTGTCATGGAAACAAAAAATGATGGCGAGAAGTATTTTTCGAACACACATAGTGTTTCAACAATGCGTTTTCTCATCTCCGAAAGCTCAATACGGACAATAACCTTGGAACATAGGATATTGAAAAATATTGACAATTGTCGAATAGCAGTACGCAATGGCTTATGTTTCTTGAATGCGTGCATCAATAACACTGGTAGTAGTTGTTGTAGAAGGATGTGATAATCATGTGACTTCAAGCCTTTAAGTTGAAAATCCTGCAAACTAACATTATGTTTCCAATTTGCACTGTATCCGATAGGAACCTTCAAATTATGCAAAGTTTTACAAATTATCTCTTTCTCCACTCGAGACAAAGAAAAAGGAGCTTTTAGAAAAGATACTTTGTCATTTTTTTCAATCGGCCATAGATTTCTTTTTATCTTCATAGCCTTAAGGTCCTTACGGGCTTCAATATCACCTTTTGTCTTACCCTTCGTGTCCATAATTGTTGCAATTAAATTCTCTGCAATATTTTTTTCCACATGCATTACATCCAAATTATGACGAATATGCAAATCCTGTACAAATGAACGAGATATGTTATTATTATCAATGCGATATATTCCACAAAACATTAATATTATAAAACATCTTATAAAGCACCTTCCAGTATGGTAAGTCAAACAAGATTGATCTCTTTGACCATGCAGTGCTTTCCTCGGTCGTGGACTTCTTCCTCTTCTTTCCTGCTACCTTTCCAAACTTAGTCTGAATAGCTTCCATTTTGCATAATACTTCAAACCCACTCAAACGGCGAGGATGTTTCATAAGTTCTTCTTTCCCATTAAATTGTGATTTTTGACTCCTGAAAGGATGACTTAAATCTCCTAGGAATCTTCTATGACCCATATAGGCAAACTTTTTTCCATGTGATAGCCACACTGAGTCTGTCCCTTCACTGCAAACAGGACAACCATACTTTCCTGCGGTCCTACAACCCGAAAGATGGCCGTACGCTGGAAAATCATGTATAGCCCACAACAAAATTGCTTTCATGATGAACCTATTCTTAGTGTGAGAGTCATATGTTATGGTTCCAGTAGACCACAATTCATTCAACTCTGCGACCAATGGCTGCAAGTAGACATCAATGTCATGTCCAGGACCATTTGGGCCAAGAATCAATAGTGTTAGTATGGTAAATTCCTTACGCATGCATAAAGATGGGGGAAGATTGTAAGGAACAATCATAACAGACCAGCAACTATAAGAGTTACTCTTGTTCCCAAAAGGATTGAATCCATCTGTTGCAAGGCCTAGCCGAACATTACATGGTTCAGCAGCAAAGTCACTCCACCTAATATTTAATGATTTCCAACAAGAAGAATCTACCGGATGGCGCATGTGGCTATCATTTTCAACTGAATTTGCATGCCATTTCATACTCTCTGCAATCCATGGTACACTGTACATTCTTTGCAACCTCTGTGTCAATGGAAAATATCTTAGCTTCTTCCACGGTAAAGGTTTAGCCTTCGGCTTTGAGTCGTCCACCGGTTTCCATCTGCTTTCACCACACGTAGGACAACTATCCTTACTAGCATGCTCTCTCCAGTATAGTATGCAATCATTACGACATGCATAGATAATCTGGTAGTCCATACGCAAAGACTTGATCAACTTCTTCGCAATGTAGGTACTATCCGGCAAAGTGTTCTCATCTGGTAAAATCTTTTTGATCGTTTCTAATAGCTCTGTGAAGCTATTATTAGACCACTGATGTCTAGCTTTCATGCTCAACAACTGAACAGTGACTGATAATTTTGTGTGCTCACCTCGACACGAGGGATATAGGGGTTGCATCGCATCCTCCATTAACTTCTTGAACTGAATATCCTCCTGTGAATCACCTGAAGCTTGACCGTCATCTTTATCATGAACTTCATTTAGGCATGTATCCATGTCATCGGGACTAACACGTCCAAATGTGTTATTCAACATATCTGTCATTCTTGGGTACAAATCTTCATGTTGATTACTAGTCGACGTACTAGGAACCCCAACATTATCATGATTTATCAGAAATGGTTCTCCATGGTTGATCCACCTTGTGTACGACTTATCTATACCATCACATATTAAATGCTCTGAGATAACTTCTAGGGTTTTCTTCCCTTGCAGATTACGACATTTAACACAAGGAGAACAATGCCAATCAACACCCTTATAATTCTGTTTTGCGAATGATAGGAATGATGCAACACCTTCAAGGTATTCAAAAGACATCCTCGGTGCTGTCATCCACTCCTTGCTTGGGGGGGTCGAAGAAGACATCTTCTAGTTAGCTGGGTAAATATTCAAAATGATATAAGAAACTTGGAATCTAATGTTCACAATGATATAATTACATATATTATAATGTATTTATAGAAGTTGGCTTTTTGAAACTTTCACCCGAACCCAATCCAAAGTAAGCTTGGGTTTGGCATTTCTCAATTATTCATTTTTTTCCTCCCATTCTCTCTGATCTCATCATCATTTCTCTCGAAGAGAAAGAGGAACTCAAAAAATGAAGAAATAGAGTTGGTTTCTTGGTGGCCACCGAGTGTGTGAGGTTTGAGTTATGGAAATATTCTCATTACAGAATGGGTTGTGACAACCGTTGAAACCAAACTACTAGATCAAAGATATATCAGTTTTAGCAGTGACCTGTTTTCATTTGAAACCAACAAACTAATAAATATCTTTGTTCTAGTAGTTTTCCAATAGGTTGATATACAGATTAAACTAACAAATAAATCAAACTTAATAGGTCAATTATAATTTTTTGTGTTGGTTTCATTGTAAGCAGGAGGAGTTAAAAACAGTTGAAGGCATTCAACTTGCTTCTAGATGCTGCAAAGAATATGTTGGTTCTTTATTACCTTATATAGAATCTAGTTTACCATATTTTTACCGTACAAGGGTTAAGATTAGGGGAGTTCACTTAGCATCACCCTTATTATATCTACTCACTGAATTAAAAAAAAAAAGGCAGGGACATGGGAAATGGAATGTGGAGGTAGCTAAGGAAATCATGCTAGAAAATCATGCCAAGAAAAGACCAACAAAAAAAAAATCAACAAAAACAAAGCCAGTCTCAACAAGCATCAAAATGATAGCTACTCTTCTTTCCTTGGCTACTTCAATATTTCCAAGATCACCTTAGATATTTAATTAGATTATGTGCTACCCTTTTTTTTCGTAGATATGTAATTAGATTTTCAAGTTAACAGTCACCCATGCTTGTTTCGGAATTGAAATAATAGAACTAACTATACTATGCATCAAATCTGCTAAATCAGAACTGTCCAAGGAATGATCTAAGCAATGAGAACCCTAGGAATTTTAGCCATCCCGGATCTTAGTTTAGGCCAAAAACTCAGACACCAGTTTTTAAATAGTACAACCTAGAGTTGTTCACAGATTTTAGGATGCCCGGATTTACAATTTTAAACATGCAAGCAGCAATAGACATGCAAACAGATAAATGAAAAAGATATAAAACAGAAATTAAGAGAGGTAGAGATCATACCTGCGACGACTGGGTGTGAAGAAGGAGATGAGGGTGTTTGGTGGCTGGAGGTGCTCAAGCTCGATCCAAGAAATGACAAAATGAAGTCCACAGAACACAAATGGGGGAAGAGCCACTGGTCTAACCGAATGTAGAGGGTTTTCCCTCTTCACAAATCTGAAAAAAATCGATAAGAAATAAAATAAAATGAAAACAAAAGAAGATGTAAAATAGAGAGGGAATTTTATATCTAAATCTGGATTGAGAGACGATTAAAATTGAGGTGGTAAGAGAGAAAACCAACCTGAAACAGAGGCTATAGAGAAATCAAGAGCTGGTCGGGGATGCAAAAGAGGTGTAGAGGTGGTGTCTAGCTCTGGAGAGCTACTGGCCAGAAGATGATGGAGGGATCAATCCCTCTACAGATAATATATTTTTAAAAAAAACACTGTATCAGCACTGATATTTTAAAAGAAAACATTGTATCAGCAAAAATTAAGATAGTACTAAATGTGATCTATGTAAAAAGCCTAGAATGGGACAATTGTAAGAACAATGAATTATCATTAACACTCAAAACCATCGGAAAATTTCGTAAAAATTAAACAAAAAAAAATTGACAATTAAATTTTCAATACTTTTATTATCTACAGTTCAATTTCGTAAAAATCCACGAAAAAAGTACATCAAATCCAACATCCCGCCTTTCAACTAGAACACTATTCTGTGTTTATTTTTTACACTTCTTAAAGCTTTCTTTTGGGTCTCTCTTTGGCAAAATTTATCTTCACTTTTTTTAACCTTTTTTTCTTCTCTCTCTCTCTCCCTCTCTTTTTTTTCTTTTGAATTTCTCCACCTTGATTTTCTTAAAATATGCTTATGGTAGTTATTATGGTTATTGGATATGGCCTTTCTCTCTCTCCAAGCTTGTCTGATTTTACAGAAATTCTCTATTTCATTTTTATTACCCAAAATACCCCTAATACATGTGTTTTTAACTAACACTCTCTCCGATCAAAAAGAGAAGAGTGAGTCTCAAAAGAAAGGGAAATGTTTATGAGATTCTTCAGCCCCAACTAATCCACCATCTCCGTCTCCGTGATCTTACAATTTACAATTGTCTACTGTTCAATTTCATAAAATTGTAGCAACTGAGTTCAGAGTTCATATGATGCATTTTTTTTTTTTTATCTTAACCAAAGGAAAGTAAGCAACATTAACTAAAACAGCCCATGTAAGCGAGGACTGTGAGGAGTAGATCTCATCATACGATCTTCCCTAGCATAGCTATCATATGTATCTCATAAGGAAGGTCATTCAAAATGAATAAACGTTTTGAGAATCTGAAACCCAAGTTGGTAACATTGTCAGTTGACTCACTTATTAATTTCATTCTTTGTGAACGTGGGAGATATTGACCTACCAATTTATCCGTAGCAAAAGCTGACAATCAGTCTAAAAGTATCGAAGTCACAAAATTGATAAGAGTCTTGGCTTGAATGGTTTTCACTGCAGAAACTTGAAAGGGAATCGTTTACACAACCAGATTTTCTGATATCTCGTGTTTTATGCTTAATTTAGTCCCTCTGTTCGCAAAATTTCTGCTGCATTTTCAATACTCTTATTATCTACAGAAAATAAAATGATGGAAAAGTTAAGTAATCACCTCAACAATGTTTCCGACCAGGTAAGGAAGCTGTTTGTTGAGTTTAATCTTATCTTGATGGACTCAGAAGACGAAAAGGAGAGAGAAGATGGCCGGCGACCAGAGGCCAGAGGGACGGCGAGAGAGAGACGTCGGCGAGCAAGCAGCGGCAAGAGGGGAAACCGAGAGAGAGAGCAGAGCAGCCAAGAGAGAGAACAGAGCAGTCGAGAGAGGAAGAAACCGAGAGTAGAGCAGCCGAGAGAGAGAGAGGAAGAAACCGAGAGAGAGAAAGAGTTAGGGTTAGGGTTAGATTCGTATAAAAGAGGGGAAATTTTCTTTGGGTATTTCGCAAAGCACGACTACCATGAGCAGTCGTTTATTGCGTTTACGCGTTACCGACTCACGCAAGCCGCCGTATAATTAACGAGAGCCTTAATCCGTCGTTTTTCCCGCCTTTTGGATGTCGTTTTTACCTCATTTTCACGTAGTGGATGCATGGGCCCAACACAGGGCTGATACTTGTGGCTGATGTGTATGACCTAAGTAGTTTTGATGAGTATTAATATGAATTGATTCAGACCATTCTCCGGTAATGTGGTTTTCCAATCTTTTGTTTCTCCCAACCAAAAGTATGCAGAGTGCAGAGTAGGCAGACTTGATTCACCTGAAGCTTCACTCTCACCATAAACAAGCGTCTGATATGTACAATAAGGGAATGGAAAGGCTTCTACAGTTGGGTACTTGGAACATGACTACAAAAGAAAGGAATTACAGAGATATCAATAGGGGACAGGGAGCATGAGTCAGAGAACCATTGTGGATATCCTCTATCCAAACATGATCAAAGAATTACAAGAATCACTTTTCAGTTTTATCACGGTGAGGATGTTGATTTGGTGGAGATGTAAGTAAAGTTTTGGGTTGATTTTTCCAAACGGAAAGTGCTTTTATGCAACAGTTGCAAAATCAATCTCATCAAATAGATTTCACGAGCTAAACAATACTAGAACTTTTCATCAAATTAATTTTAAGTTATTTATTTTTTTCAAAAATAACGGACACAAATTTCAGGAGCAGAACAAAATAAGTTAACCACAATACAAAACCCTATATCTATTGATCTCAAGAAACTATACTCATAAGGAGGCGAAAAATCAAAGATCAGGCAAAACATCAACGTTTTTCCCTTGCGAATGAAGATTCAAAGCCACTGAATCTGCAATCAAAGAGAATCTGATCTAAGCAACCGAAATGCTGCAGATGAATCCCACAAAAAAATGGAAAGGAAACCCAAAAAAAAATTTAGAAAATATCAGCAAAAATTTTTCAAAAAACTTTGTAGAAGAGGAATAAAAAAAAAACAGAGGAACCCCAAAAATTTCGTGAACAAAAAGAAACTACCATTGATAGATCTACAAGATAAATCCATAAAAAAAAAAATTGTGGATGGAAGGGAAACCGAAAAAAAAAACCCATAAAAGTTCGGCAAAAAAAAGGTTCATAGATGATTAATCACAAAAAAAAAAAAAACAAAAAAAAAACAAGAAGAACCCTAAAAATTTTGTTCAAACAAGAGAACCAAGATCTAACAAAAAAATTCGGCTTCTACAAGATCATGCGTTGAAGAGATCAAAATCCAAAGATCCACAAGAGAACCCCCAAAAAAACAATAGATCAACATCAAACAACACCTATGCGTTGAATCAAAACGAAAAATAATGAGAGAGAGAGAGACCTCGTCGCCGTCCTGATTTGTCACCGGTGTCGGAAAATCCAAAGCTCCCCTTCTTTGTGTTGCTCTGTCTCAAGACATCCGAATGAAAAAACCGATCAAAGCTCCCCTTCTTTGTATAGATGAGCGAGCAGCAGTGAGAGGGAGGAAGAAACCGATTGAGAGAGAGAGAGGAAGAAACTGAGAGAGAGAGAGAGCAGTCGTCTGAGCTAGAGAGAGATAGGAAGAAACCGAGAGAAGAGAGTTTTAGGGTTATTTCTCAAAGAACGACTGCCTAGGGCAGTCGTTTATTGCGTCACACATACACGACTCACACCAGCCGTCGCATAATTAACGACAGACTTGAGCTGTCGTTTTTCCCGACTTTTGGTGTAGTTTTTAACCCATTTTCACGTAGTGATGTGGCCCTTTAAGAGTTAAAATGCACAAGGGAATGGAGTATTTCATCAATTTTATTGACGACTACTCTAGATACGGACATGCCTACTTGATCAAACACAAATCAGATGCACTAGATAAGTTCAATGAATACAAGAAAGAAGTGGAAACCCAATTGAGTAGACCCATTAAGTCCTTGAATACAGATAGAGGTGGTGGATATACCATGAATGATTTTAAAGAGTTTTGTAAAGAAAGTGGTATAAGAAATCTTAATACAATGTCATACACTCCAGAGCAATGTCATACACTCCAGAAATCTTGATGCTTGGTCTCTTTAGTGAGACAAGCTCATTTCACTTCTATGTTTTACTTTGGAATTTTAGTCCCACATCGAAAACATAGAAGAAGTTTTTTCAAGTTAATAAAGGCTTTGAAATTTTAGTGAAGTGTAATCCAGTGGTGTAGGAAGCTCCTATAGTTTTCCATTTTTCTATCATTTAGACTATATCTTCGGCGCATGAGTTGCGCTCGCTCAGTGAGTGTGTGAGCGGTGTGCGCTTGCAAAGGGCAATGAGCACTATGAGGTGCACTTTGCACGTGTCACGAGTCGCTTCTTCTTTTGATCGATCTAATCGAGGTCGTCGATTAGGTGAACCGTGATCCTGCACTCCTCATGGCGGGCCATGTGGGTGGGTGACCCATGCAGATTTGAGTTGATTCGGCCAGCCCATGTGGGTTGGTGGATCAGTTAGTTCGTTGAAGCAATTAGGTTCGCTAATCCTGGCCCATAGGCAGTTAGGGTGGTTGGGTCTATTGAATGGGTGTCATGTCACTTGGATCTCTATATAAGGAGGGTGTGGGGGGGGGGGGGGGGTAAGAAGGCTCTAACCCACCAGATGAAGTAGAGAGCCCAGAGACTGCTGAATTAAAGTCGGAGTCGAGAACTAGAAATCCAATCTACCCAGAGGAAGAAGACAAACTAGACCAATGATTAAAACGACCTCCAGACTAAGTCCAACCAGAGAAAGTCGAACCACAGGCCTGTTCGTGATTCAGATTAGACTAGATCCAATTGATTAGAACAAATTGTAATTCTAGAAATGTGATTCCAGAATGGTTAATCACATCGCTGCTACATGTAGCCCCAGTCATGGTAGGAAGCCTAAAAGGGCTAGCCTATGACAGTCAATACGATTGACCAACTCAAACAAATCAATCTAACCAGTTATTCCTCAGACTGAACCAATTTGATAGATCGACACATTTTTTTAAAAAAAATAAGTCACTCAGGGGGAGTGGGGGGTTTGGCAGACCCCTACCTATTTATTAATAGAAAACCAAATGGGGGGGGGGGGACATAAAACCTTACCCTTACTAACTCAAAAAATAAGAAAAACCTTCAATCTATACTTTTACAATTCTAATATTCCCAATCCCCTTTTGTCCATGAGATTTAACGATTTAATCTTAGACGAAATATTTTCATAAGAATAAAAACACCCAGACTCCATCGAATCACAACCAAAGTTTGCTAACCCATCAGCTACATAGTTAGCTTCTCTATACACGTGGGAATAGGAATGACTTTCTTGAAGGAGAGGTTTAATCTTTATATCCCTGTGCCAGTTTTTCCAAGAAGAGGTGACTTTACCATTCCAAGTGTCAACCAACATCTTAGAATCAGATTCTATGTCCATATTACGGATACCAAGATGCTTGCATAACCAGAGACCATTAAGAAGGGCCTGAGCCTCGGCTGAGTTGTTGCTACAATTACCGTAAAAAGAGAAGAAACCAGCGACTAGGTCTCCCTTATGATCTCTGATAACACCCCCTCCACCTGAAATACATGGATTTCCTCTCGAAGCACCATCAATATTAAGTTTCATTCTTCCTCTTAGGGGACAAATCCACTTAACAATTAGCAGTTGGGATGGGTACGTAGAAGGAAAAGACCTTCCAAAAATCAGAGACCAATCAATATCAAAATGGGAATAAAAAGACCCAATATCCATCAAATTTCTCTTTCTGTTATTAAGTAAAGCTAGCTAGTTTCTCGCTTTTGAGTCATACTTTCTTTTGCACCATTCTCTCCAAACCTCCCACACTATCAAAGTTGGGACAAGGAAGAAAATGACATTTTTCCTAGAAGTAGCCGCATGATACCATCGCTTAAGGCAACACTGGATAGAGTCATGATAAAAATATGGAATAAGACAATAATTAGAGAAAATCTTCCAAAGGAAAGAAGCAATATCACTTTTCTGACTTGGTTTCAACACAACAACGTAAACTAGCCATAGGAATTCAGAACCCTTGAATTTCAGAACCAGAAGGGATAGCATTATTAAAAAACTTTCCAGCATAAAATCTGAATTTTAGTAGGTATAATAGAATGCCAGAAAGCTGAATTCCAAGGTTGGGTAATATTCCATTCCCGCAAATGATTCCAGGCTGATTTAACTGAGAAACGGCCATCTGAAGACTTTTTCCAGATAAAGACATCTTTCTCACTTGATATAACAAAGCCTCTAGATTTGATATCATCAATTGTGGATGGATGTAAGTATTGACTAACCTAAGATAAATCCCATTCACCGGAAGAGTTTAATATGCTTCCAATACAAGGGTTAATAGATGGGGGGTTTAAAGCTTGATTGATTAGAGGTTCTTCCCCAAACCAATTATCAAACCAAAAACTGGTAGATAATCCATTTCCAATAAGCACAGAAGTATTGGAAAGAATGATCTGAAAAACTTCACAAATATCTCTCCATAATTTCGAGTCTCCTCGATTTGGCAAAACATTCCACACATGGCTAACATTGTATTTTGCCTTGAAGAATCTCGACCAAAAGCTATCCGAGGTGTGAATTTTCCAAGCTTGTTTAACTCGAAAAGCTGAAGAAAACTCTGACATCTTCCTAATTTCCACTCCGCCTTCTGAATAAGGCAAAAAGCATTTTTTGCAGTTCACCCAATGGCGCCTTTTAGTAATTTCCGTATTGTTACAATTTTTTTTTGCCATAGATGAATCAATAGTATTTAAGAGACTAGTTGGAACATGAATTCCTGATAAAATATAAGCTGGCATGGAAGAAAGGACATGCTTGATCAGAATCATCCGACCACCTGCTGAGAGAAGCTTCCCAGACCAACCATGGATGCGTTGACTAATTTTTTCAATGAGAGGAAAAAAATATGACCGATTTTGTCTGCCTATGAAGAGAGGAATTCCAAGATAAGTGAAAGGAAGATGAATGAGCTGAAATCCAAAGAGATTAGAAATGGATCTCTTTCTAGATATAGGAATCTGATCCGCGCAGAAAATCGAACTTTTAATCTTATTAACTTTTTGCCCTGAGGAAGTTTCATAACTTCTAATAAAGTCCAAAATTCTTTTTAGGCTTCTGGTTTTACCATTACAAAAAATCAGGGTGTCATCAGCAAATAAGAGATGAGTAATCAGAAATCTATACCTCCCAATATTATAAGCATAGGATTGATTTGATAATGTATATTTAAGGCCTCTACTAATAACTTCTTCGGCCAAGATGAAGAGTGCGGGGGAGAGGGGATCACCCTGTCTAAGACCTCTCGAGCTATGAAAAATACCATGCAGTGAACCATTAATAACGATGAAGAAACACTTATTATTGAGACATCACTTTATTAGATGAATAAATTCTGCACAAAACCCAAAATTTTGAAGGATAGCCAAGATAAAATCCCACTCCATACGATCATAAGCCTTTTCCATATCCAGCTTGATTATGAGATTGCCTCCAAAGGATTTTCTATTAATTTCCTTCACCATTTCTTACGCTATTGTAATGTTCTCTGTAATATTTCTGCCTTTCACCAAATCACTTTGTGCTTCTAAAATAATCTTAAGAAGAATTTTACAAAGGCGATCAACAATAATCCTGGAGAAAATCTTATATAAAAAGTTGCAGAGACTAATAGGACGATAGTCAGCAAAGGAAGCAGGGTTATCTCATTTAGGGATTAACGCTATGGCAATTGCATTAATCAATTTAGGAATATGAGGATCAGAGAAGAACTGAAGCACAACATTCATCAAATCTTCTTTAATAATATCCCAGCAAGTTTTATAAAAGTTACCATCATAACCATCTGGGCCCGGAGCACTATTTGTATCCAAACTGAAGACCACCAGTTTTATTTCCTCCATAGATGGGGTAGAGACCAGATTTCTGTTATCTTCCGCAGAAACTAGAGAAGGAATGAGCATAAGAATTTGGTCCTCAATATTGCCATTAGAGGAGTGTAAGAGATTTTGAAAATAATCCACTACTACTGAGGCAATGCCCTGTTGGTCTTCAATCAAAACTCCCTAGGAGTTCTTAATTTTTTGGATGCAATTTTTTTTTCCTTCTTTGATTAACAACTGAATGAAAATTTTTGTGTTATTATCCCCTTCCTTCAGCCATTTGATGCGAGATTTTTATCTCCAAAAGATCTCTTCTTGAATAATAACTTTTTGGAGATCATCTTTAAGGGATAATAGAGTTGATTCCGTATGGCTATTCCAATCTTCTTGAAGAGAGGTTTCAGCTACACAATTTTTTTCTTCCAGGTCTTTGATCTTGAAAAAAATATTCCCGAACACCTCGTTGTTCCATTTCTTGAGAGAAACCTTAGTCTTTTAAGCTTAACAAAGAAAGAAAGAATTGGATTAGCGAAAACAAGAACCATCCACGAATCCTCTACTAAATTATAGCAAGATCATTCCATAGAATTTTTCGTTCTTCTCTAGTACATTTAGCATACACAAACACGCTTCCAATAGAATCAAAGCCTTCTTCACCCTCAACTGAGATATCCACAATGATAGCTTGATCCAAAGAGACAATAGGAGAAAACTTGAGTCAACCTTTCCAGAGTAGCCAAATTTTTGGAGGGACAAGATAACCTGATAAACCCAACATTTTACTAAGAGGAATAATTCTATCATAATGTTGCATGGGTTCCATAATAGCAATCATTGAAATTTAGTAAATTTCAATTTTTTTGAGTCTGGCCTTTGAGGCTAAGTTACCTACCCCTCGAATGTTCCAAGTTAGGAAGCTAAACATTGACAACTGAGGGGTTTTCAACTACCACTGGAGCTAACGCTCTTGATCTTGTGATCATAGTCGAAGGGGGAATATCTTTTTTATTTTTTGTTCTTCGATGCCCCCCTTCATCTGTGGACTTTTCAGCAAAGCTATATTTTGATAGTCCCTTTAAAAAACCTTTAGATTCTTCAATAAAAGCGGTTTTTAATTCAAATAAGGGTTGATCTAGGTCATCGTGGAATTCTGATGTAGCTGAGGATAGCCATAAGATATCCGAGAACTTCTTTTTAGATTTCCGAAAACTAACCTTGTCCCGTTGGAGAAGAAGCTTCAAGTTTGGGTTTTTTGGAACACTGAAGTCCAGAGGATGCTTGTCAAAGGGAGATCTGAAGTGATGACCATCCATAATAACACTAGGACCTGTTCTTATTGCTGGTGGCTGCATAGCTACTGCGGATATAAAATTTCCAGGAGAGAGATCTGAGATTGATTCTTTTGGAATAGGACAAACCTTTGATCTTTTGCCATAACATCTTCATCTGATAGGAATTCTTCAAAGCTCTCTGATTCTCCTTCAATTGGCAGGTGATGGCTTTGAAGCCTCTTTTGAATCTCTGGCGATTTTCTTCTGTAACAATCTGCATTTTTCCTCTTTATGACCAATTTTATTGCAGCAGGAACAAAAAGCCACATCTTTTTCATAAACTATATGTTGCCATCTGCTAGCACTTCCCATGCCTAACCAGAATCTCTTCAACCGAGCTTTGCTTACATCAATCTCCACACAAATTCTAGCGAGGCTAGGTTTGCTCAAGTTCCGAGTTGGACCATCAACAAGAAGAACCTGCCTATCAATCTCCCTATAGAGGAGAGATCATTAGGATTGAAGAAATTTAATGGCAACCCTGGGAGATTAATCCAAATCGGAACTAAAGGGGTTTCCTGACCCGATCTGAACTGAGGGCTCCATTTGATGAATCTAATTAGTTTTCCTGAAATCAAAATATATTCCTTCAACCAAACCACAAGAAAATCATACTCATTCTGAAACCTGATCAGTATGTGTGTAGCATCCTAACTCCCACAGAGAAATCTTGTTGAATATTCAGGTGATTCTTGATGAAGACTTGTAGATCTTCAAGTTTGGGGTGACCAGTAGCACATTTAGCAATTAGGGCAAACCTGAGAGGGGCTGTTGATCTATCCAGATCTGCAGAAGAGAAATAAAGAGCCGATTCCCCTTGGTAGCTAGAGCCTTCCTTGATTGTTGAAGACTGAAGAAGCAGATCCCCGTTAGATTTGATTTTATCTTTCACAGGCTTTGCATTATCAAGAACAAGAGCATAAGATGCTTGAGGGTCTGGTGGCCGAGAGGAGGAATCACCTCCTCCGGTGGGGGCAGCCACCGGGGTTGCCATGAAACCCTAAATCAAACAGGATGCTAAAATGCACCTCCAGAGCAACTTTTTTCCTAAACTTCTAATAGATCGACACATGATAGCTAAAACAGACCGCTTAAATCGTCATATGGACCTCTCTAACAGACCAGTCTAACCGGTTAGTTTACAGACTGAACTAATTTGACTGATCGAATTGAGATGATCCAAACAAATGACTCAACCATTGGTCCACTTCGTAAAGACGGGTCTATATACTGTTATGCTTCCAAAATCAAGGCAGGATATTATGGTTGACCTAATATTTGGATTAAAAAATATTAAGAATTAAGTTGAATGAAAGGGTTTTAACTTATTATTTAATTGAAGTTTAATTAAATATGTGATTTAATTAAACAAATGTGTTTGCTTAATTGGACCAACTTGTAAAATTATTTTTGGAGAAAAACCATGACTAAGAGTTTTGGATAAATTAATTAATGAGATTGAATGTTCAAATACTTAATTAATTGTGGGATTAAATTAATTTAATAGATTTTAAGTTAATTATTCAGACATGCTCTAAAAGAGGTTTGATGCACCATCATCCATCGAGTAGTTCAAACTCGTAGGGAATAATTGTATAAATCCGAATTGAGTTGTATCCTAGAAATAAGGTTGTTTTTTCCTTGTACATGAGAGGCTTTGACTATTTTCAAAAAAAGACTTTCTTTCGAAAGCTTCCCAACTTACATGATTCATTTATGTATTAATTATTATTCTATTATTTAAGGGGATAGCTACTGTTCACGCGATGCGTGAATGGCGTATTGACCACGCAGACTATTGTAACCCCGTATTCCTCTACATCGAAGGACATTCTAAGTAATTTTTTACACTTTAAAAGGGCAAAAGGTTTACTCTGTTGTTCACCAGAGTATCCCTTTGGTGAGCAACACCATTAGTGGACATCTGGTAAGAAAAAAGATATTAAATGGAAAGAAGTCAAAAAACAGGTGGGAAAAAAAAATTGACTTCTCTCCGGATATCGTTTTTTTTTCATTGTGATGGCATTGCTCACCAGAAGGATTTTGCCCTTTAAAAGACCCCCAAAATCTGAAACCCACCAATTTTTTAAATAACCCCCAAATTGGTGGCTTCTTCTTCGTCTTCCCATCTTCTTTCCTCCCCCCTTTGTTTTTCTTTCTTTCAGGCTTCCTTGAAGAGTGTTTGGGTGTCTACGATGGCGACCTACCACTCGGAGAGTGTCAACGATGGCGCCCTGGCCGGGATTCTAGGTTTTCCTTCTCCAATGATGGCACCTTAGCCAGGCTTCCAGGTCTTCCTTCCCCCCTTCCTGCTTCGGCTTCCATCACAACTCTCACTCTTTCATACCATCAGGAAAGCTAATATGGCCTGAGGTGTTGGGAGCGAAGGAGGATGTCACAAAAGAAGGCTCGTTGTAAACGGTCATGTGAAAGTGTGGTTCCTCTGCATTAGTGGAGGTCATCCGCCCATCAGGGCCATCACGGCTCAAAAGGGAGATAAAAAAAAGTTGTTGGGATATGAATGTTCTGCATTTTTTGTTTTGTTTTGTTTTGTTTGTTTGTTTGTTTTTTTTTTTTTTTTGAGATATATGTTTAGGCCGCAACGCCGGTTAGGTGTTAGTATCTGTTCAGTTAGTGGGCGGGTGGAGATTATATACAAACTCCCACCCCTCTCAGGAATAAAACCCTGTACCTCCCCCCCAAAGCATGGGATACACTACCACTGGGAGAAAGCCCTGGTGTGTAAAGAATGTGTTTGAGTGTTGGGGATATCAATTCCTTTGAAAACACTTGTAAAGTGAGCTTTTCTTTTGCATAGTAGAATTTATATTATTGTGGCCAATGTAGTGCTACAAGATGCATCACCACATGCAGCAAGAAAGTGATGGAGCAACCAAAGTAGCAGACTACAAAAACCAGCTTAGCCAAACAAGCCCTGTTAGTACAATTGCTGGCCGGTAGGCAATAGCTAGCCGGAATAAACATTGAATTTTGAAAGATGTGTTGGGGACCGTCCACATTGGGTCGGGATGGACCAACACAAATGTAAGCAGTAGTGTATCAGGTCCATAAGGTCCTTCTTGAAGCCATCTTCGGTACCGAGCCACCTCCGACCCCAATTTGATGGGCTGGTCTTATACTTGTAGGAGAGAATTTATTATATGGAGCTCTTAAATTTTTGTTGAGAGGGTATATTCATTTTCCCTTCAATTTCTCTGATTTCAAGACCATTTTTTAGGAACATACTTGTAATTGAATCTAAATTTGAGAGTGCGGTGAGTTGCAATAAGATTCAGCCACACATTAAGAGAACAGAAATTCTAGCCCGTGTATTGGGGAAGCTGGGCTATAAGTATGGGGGGTGAGGCAGCACCTAATGTGCCTTAATCATTTTGGGATGGCAAACCCTCTGTGACACATGGCATGCTTTTCAAGAACAAGAAACAAGTTAATATGGCACTACGTAGTAGAATAAAAAGCAAAGGAACTCAGTTTTATCTCCAATTCAGTTGTAATTCTCTTTAGAGAACACATGAAAAATAGTATTATTATGAAATTCAAGTGCTGCTAACCAAAAAAAAAAGGTATTAATTAAGTAGATTTTGTATAAGGTAGTCAGCATCATAGGAATACATACGCTGCTTGTCTCTCTCTAATTAAGATGGTAGCTATGTTTCTTTGTAGAGGGATGGGGTTCCACTTAGAAGAAGAGAAGGTTGAGGGTGAAAGAATGGTGACAAGGGTTGTTCCTAGTTCCTTATATGCCTTACATGGATTGTGCCTGGCTCATTGCGTACCACACGTAGAAACCCATCTCTTCAGTGATGTTAGTGCTTTGCTGCTGAATGTGATTATACAGATGATCAGTGGCGTACAACGAACCAAGCGTACCCTTCCAATCCTTGGGTTTATGCAAGGAAGATTAAGGTGAGACATAGAAATCGGCCAAAGAGTCACCGAGACTTGGTTTACGGACACCCCCATCTCTCTCTCTCCCTCCTTGGCTGCCTATCTAAGTTTTTTTTATGAATAGGAGATTAAGATATATGAGACCCAGAAATCGTCCAAAGAGTCATCCGGAACTGCATGGACGAACACTCACCGGAATCTCGCCGGAGACACTGTCATGGTTGAAAAAATTGCTGCTGAACGTGGTTATACAGTGGAGCCTCGGACCCATCTAATTAAGATGGTCTCCGGTGTCCATATATGACAGTTGGCATAAGAAAAAGAGGAGAAGCCATTTCATTTTCTCCCAATGATTTTGACTTCTCCCCACTTTATATTTATTCCCTTTTCCTCACCCTTATTGCCACGTGTCTCATTATATGTGCAGAAGTCCAAAATAATGGGCTCATGATTTTGACCTCCACCACATTTCCCCTGTTCTAGGGACACCCGAGACAAGCCCTTTCGCATAGCCGGAGACAATCCGAGGCCTTTGAAATTTTTTTTTCTTTTTGGGGAGGGGGGCGGGGGGTCAGATTGAGCTTATGGGCCGGACCGGTTTTCTCAGCTTAGTTTACGAGTCATAAGATTTAACTACTACGAAACCCGTGCCATGCACAGAAATATCAAAAATAAATAAATAAGTGAAGAAAGAGATATAGCTATAAATATTTAGCATTAGTAAAATCTATTTATTAAAATAATTTTTTAAGCTACTAAAATTCAATCATGAAAAGAAAATAAAGACATCAATCAAAAAAGAAAATTAAACGAAAAAAATGCACCAATTATAGACATTTCGTAGATCTTTTACCGAAGTAAGCCCCGTTTGATTGGAGCATCATTAAAGTTAGAAGATTGAGCCGACTTATAGACCACTTCACAATTCACATTCTCATTCCCATTTTTTGCTAGGAAATGGTTAGAAGCTCCAACATTAGATTTACTGGAAAAAAAAAAAAACTCAAATGCAAAATGTTGATAATCTTTTAAGACCCATTAGGAAGGCATCGGATTACCTCTAGCGCATGCCCGAGGCCTAGCCACGGGCGTCCACTCATCATATGCTAAAAAGATGGAGAGATATTAACTGGGAAGAAGTCAAATAACAGGGGAGAAAATGAACTGACTTCTCCCCTTTTTAGCGACACATGCCGGTTGATGAGTGGACGCCGGAGGCTGGGTCTCGGGTGTGCGCCAGAGGTAATCCGATGCGCATTAGGAAATGAACTTGAGCTGAGGTCCATCTCCCCAATTAATGATCCATTCCCCTAAAAATCTAATTTTAAATGACGTTGTGACTGCAGCTAGTTATATTCGCTTTTTCATTGGCCCAATCACTCTTACTGTGGTTCTAGCACAAGTTGGTTCTAACACATGTCCACTAATGGGGGTTAGGGTAATTTAAACATGTTACATGATTACTGAAATACACTCTACTATCTCAATCTCAATCATCTATACATCCAACAAAAGAAAAGGAAAAAGAAGAAATTTGGCACTTATATCAATTTAGCAAAGGCTATACAGCCATAACAGTTTGGAACGTATATTTACAGCCATGAGCAATGGTTTCTGATCCTTATTCATATACAACAATTCTAAAACCCTAGTTACGGTTAGGACTTAGGGGTTAAAAATTGGTTAATGGACGTGACCTTTTCCCTTGCCATCTGAATTAGAGGTTTAAGTGTGAAATTGGTGACTACAACATTGAAGCTATTCATTTCATTCTACAATTTACAGTACTATTTTAGACTATAAAATAGTAAGTATGGACCAATGCAGCTTTGAAAAAGAAATCCATTCTATTATTTTAGCGATATTTATTCAGTTATTCCGCATATACTCCTTTCTCAAGCCAGTTGCAGCTTGGAACATAAATCATTGTTGCCCATTTTCTTTCATGTTCTACATACATACAGACTCAAATATTTGGATAGGTATATTCAACTAATCAAGTCACTCCTTGAAAGAACCCATGAGAAGCTTTAGAAGTAGGGTGATAAAGATATACTCTTTATTCACCGAGGTACCTTTCCAGTCGTCCAACTCTCTGTCGGATCCAACCTCATCGAGATGGTCTCCTTGTTTTGTCGTTGTCACTACATACACGTCTCAACGTCCTCACTCCTCGACGGCTTCAGAACTGTAGTTAACGAACACTCTGCCAACCCATCTCTCCCGGCACTACTTTCACTCTCGGTGGCCCTTTCTACATTCTCTCTCATTGCCACAACCACAAGCACATTTCTTTAGTCATCTCTTACGTACCTCTCAACTCCTCATTACAAATATTAAAGAAGAAGAAAACAAAGAATCTGGGAGAAAAAATCCAACATAACCACCTATAGTTTTCGTATAAATAGTGTGCCACATAGACAAATGTAAAGCCATGCACTGTAACGATTATAGAGAGATAGAAATTCAAAGAGTTTCATGGAGGAAGAGGGAAATGACAATTATTATGGGGTAGAGTAAATTGGTAAGAGGTAAAAAAAATTCCATTTAAAGATGGAATATGAGAATTTCTTAGGAATATAGAAAGGTGATTTATGTAGTAACTACATAAGATGATAATTATTGTGGGGAGATTTAAGGAGAGTAAATTAAAATTTGAAATAACTTTTACTTTTAATAGAGAGAAATGGACCGGGTAATGCTTTCATACCCTCATTTTCCTAAATGGTAAGAGGGTTTTAAGAAGAGATATTGGGAATGTTTTCTCTTGGAAATAAATGAAATGTTTTAACAAGGGATTTAGAAAATGTTTTCTCTTGGAATTAAATGAACCGTTTCAAGAAGAGATTTAGGAAAGATAAATTGAAAAAGAGATATTTTAGTAGACACCTTCTAAACTTGACACGTGTCCACAAACCCTCTCTAAGTGTCCCTCAGTAAGTAATTAATTTATCAATAAATATACCTTATTATATCTTATGAATTTTAATTTTTAATATTTAAGTTCACCTGTTATTATAAATTAAAATATAATTAATTTTATTTATTTATTTAAATGGGTTGGACATGCAAAGTTTGAGTTGAGAACTCTTTGTTTGGTTTGTTTGGATTTGACTTTACCTCTTTCCAAGGTTGAATTTGGAGTTTTCTTGGAGGATACCCTACCCATTTCCACCATTGGAAAATAACTTAAGCAGCAATGGGTATTGCAGTCCCGGGCTACAAACAATCAGTCCGCTGCTGCCACGTTATATTTTGTGATATGGAAGAACCTAGGGTTAAATTTTAACTGTGGTAAAGATTCACTCACGCTTAGGGTTCACTCAACTATTATTGGTTTTTAGAAAAATTAATAATTTATTAATCGTGGTTAATATTCATACCTCCTAAGGTTAAATTTTTTTAAATATTTTTTCTAAAAACCAAAGATAGGTGGGTGAACCCTAGGGTTGGGTGAATCTTAACCACAGTTAAAAGATGTAAAAAGGTACAAGTAGCTACTTCAGGAGCGTAACCGGTGTTGGCAAAAACCGGTTACAACAGGAGAAGATTAGGAGTCTTTTTCATTTGGAGAAATAGAATCATTATTAAGCACATGGGCTTTTCTTGGGCTTGGTTTAATGACGTCATGGTCAAACAAGGCAACTATTCAGAGTTTTCCATTTGAATACCCCTGAAGTAGGTCTTATTTAAAGGCAATAGATAAAGATGGCGTTCAATGAATGAGAGGAGGAGAGAGGGAGAGAGAGAGAGAGATGGAAGTTAAGGAGGATGTTGTGATTGTGGGGGCTGGGATTGCAGGTTTGGCGACAGCTTTGGCACTAAAGAGGGTCGGGGTTCGAGCTTTGGTGCTAGAGAAGTCCGACGGGCTCCGAGCCACCGGTGCAGCCCTAAGCCTCTTCCCAAATGCTTTGCTTGCCCTTGAAGCTCTTGGTGTTGCTCACAAGCTTACTTCCATCTATGCCCCTTTCACAAAGTAAATTACCCTAAACCCATCTTCTTTTGATGTTTTATTATTGTTATTATGGAAGGATTTTGCTACTGAGACCGTAAAGGGCCGAGACCACATGGAGACCGCACATGTGATGAGCGGATCTCAAAATTTTCGCTGTCTCGGCTCACTAGCACATTATGGAATTCTATAACATTTTTTCTTTTTTTCACTTACTGTGTAAAAACACACAGACCCGAGTTGGGATCCACAGGTCCACACGCTTCTCTTTTAATCCTCTTGACAGGTGGTTAAAAATTTGATCTTAGAAATTAAAACTTCTTAACCAGGGTTAAAAGGTGCTATGTGAGTGCCAGGAATAGCAAATGGAAAGGATCTGAACTCCACAGACCCAGTTTGATGGGTCCCACCTAAGTCAATGTGATGATTGATCTCCACCATCTAATGATTTGCCCGGAGGTGGAATAAATTGGACTCCTTACAGTTTGGATGACCCATCATGTTGACTTTGCCTATGAGAATTTCTTTTTAATTTTTTTTTTTTACTGAACGCGTGTATGAGAAAGAGAGAGAGATATCTGATGTTTTGTTGACTTGCCATTGTTATCAGGGGGTACATCAGTAATATTGTTAATGGAGCTATTCAAGATGTTTCTCTTGCTGGGAAAAACGGGTAACCATTAATCCTTTGTCTTCTTGTTTTTTTGGGAAGATCTTTTTCTTTCTTCTGAAAATGAAAATGTTAATGAGACGCCTCATGCATATTTTAAAAACGGGTATCTTTTATTTTGTTTTCTTTTTAATGTTTATTATACGTATACATATATTAACTCTTACACAATAAGTTAGAGATTAAAGTTATGTAAGCAACTTTACATGTTCAAGCATATTTTAATACTTTCAATTGAGACATGGGCAAAGCTATGGCCGTCTTCTGGAGAATGAGAGGAACGAATGTCTACATACTAGGGATTGGCGACATTTTCGGCGGGAGATGATGTAGAATAACTTTAAGTTGGTGTCAGCTCAATAAATATTGGTGTGCTCGTAATAGCACCCTAATTAAATTTGAAAAGATTTGGATAATATTACTAAATATTAACCAAAAATAGTTGTACATTTACACAGTATAAAAATATATAGATATTCTATTTTAGTACCCGTTTATTTTTTATTTTTAGGCAAAAAGCTAAATGTGAGGAATGCTAGCCCCATTTGTAAACTTCAAATTCTCATCGCTTAAGCGACATGTGCCGTTGCTTTTATAGTTGCAAAACACAACAGGTTGAAGAAACAACTTTTAAAAAAGGAAAAAAAGTTATTATTTACTCGTTGTAAAGGTTTCCGATTATAGAAATGACACGGAGTCACTTAAACAAAGGCGAATTTGGAAATTTTTTGAATTATGCCACTGGGGCTAGTGTTATCCTGTACAATATTTTTTGGACGAAATCTATTGAAACTATGATCTCATGTGAAACGCAGAAGCGGAGATGGACCTACAACAGTACACAGGAGAGCCTTACTGGAGGCTCTAGCAGAAGAATTACCTATAGACACTATTCGTTTCTCTTCGAAGCCCATCTCCATTGAAACCCACACAGAAGAAGGCTCATCCATTACTATCTTACGCATGGAGGATGGAACTATCATCAAAGCCAAGGTGCCTATCAATCTTAGACCTAAGCATTGAACAATGAGGATATTCATTTCATCTCAAGTTGAAGTAGATTTGTTGGCCATGACAGGTTTTAGTAGGGTGCGACGGGGTGCACTCAATGGTGGCACAGTGGTTGGGACTCAAGGCTCCAGTCCATTCAGGGCGATCAGCTGTGCGTGGTCTAGCTGTGTTTCCTCAAGGCCATGGGCTAAACCATGAGGTCCAACAATTTCTAGATTTGGGCATAAGGGCTGGTTATGCTCCTCTCAATGATAAAGAGTTGTACTGGTTCGTAGTCTTCAAATCTAGTCCTAAAGGTGAGTCTTCCTCCCACAATTTTCATTGCCTTGAACACCTAGCTACCATTATTCAGGTACCATTTCAGAAACACGGCACGTGTCAGTCTGGTCCAGCACATTCCATTTTATCTGGACCATCCGGAGAATGAGCCACATTTAAATGGGGCTTTTTTGGTGCCCATTTATAAATTGATTTAGAATCTGAATCTCACCAAGGAGATGAATTGATTTGAACAATCTCAACCGTAGTTACCTTTTCTGGCTATGGTTGAGGCAACAATCGAGATTAGATACTAGTTTGTCAGCATTAACCCCCTAAGGTTCACTTAGACCCTTCGACAACATGAATTTTTGATTTTCTAACCTTTAATCGGATGATCTAGATTTAGGAACTTTTGATTGGACACATTTTTTACCATTAGACCCCCATGACATCCAACAGTCAAAACAAAAGATAAAATGCCGCATGCCGAGTCTTTAGGAGATAGTACTCATTTGAGGTTCTAATGTCTTTTCTTGTACATCTTGTATTCATATTTAATGAATTATATCTTATGAAAATATCAAAATACCCTTATATTTAATGGAATGTTATTCAATACATATGGGTAAAAAAATAGAACGTTAGCATTGACTTTTATATATATATATATATATATATATACCTACCTACCTACCTACCTACTTACCTTCACAAAGATATTTTTGTCCGAACATTCTCCACTCTCAGCCCAGCCAACCCAGCACGCCTAAACCAGACCACCTTTTAGGCGGCCCAATTTGATATTAATCCTAACTGCGACTATATTAGTCATGTTCCTGAGATTTATTTTGGACGTATTGTTATTTCAAATGAAAAGATGATAGAATGTTGTTATTTCAGATGAAGAGATGATAGGAAAACCAGAGCTGATACTAAAGGAAGTAATTGATAACTTCGCCAAGCACTGCCCTCAAATATTCTTAGAGGTAGTAAGGCATTCTGATCTTTCCACGGTGACATGGGCTCCATTGATGTTTAGGCTTCCATGGGCCCTTATATTTGGACAAGCATGCAAAGGGAACATCACAGTCGCAGGTGACGCAATGCACCCGATGACGCCTGATCTAGGTCAGGGGGGTTGTGCGGCGCTTGAGGATGCGGTCGTCCTCGGTCGGAACATCGGGAATTCATTGCGAAATGGGAAAATTTTGAGTGGAGAGGTGGCTGGAGCCCTAGAGAGGTACGTGAAGGAACGGAGGTGGCGTGCTGCTGGTTTGATCACTGGATCATTTCTATCAGGGTGGGTTCAACAAGGTGGATGGTTGATGAAATTCTTTAGGGATATGATATTCTACCGGTTTATATTCAGTAGAATCGTAATGTCGTACGCTATGATTGTGGGAAGCTGCCTAGTGTTTTGGACTCTGATACTAAGGTTGATTAATGCCATTTCTCTTTCTAAGCTTATGCATGTTTGTAGCAGTACGCCAATGCTCTATTTTTATTTACTTTGTATTGTTGTACGAGAGATCCTTGTAGATCAATATTTTTGAATATAAGTGTAGCAATCTGTACCCTTTAGGGTTCAATAAAATAAGAGACATGCAATCCATACCCAGGCTACCCTCATGCATTATTTCCTCCTCTTAGTTAAAAACCAGCACCTATTAAAGCAAGGACTGCAAATCCATATAGATCGTATGGTCATGATTGGGTCTAGTGAAAGGGTATGATGGTTTGGTAACCATCATAACTCCCCACACAAAGGTACCTTATCATGAAGTAACTATTGGGAAGAGTTGTGTTGGTTCCCAACCAACACACCTGAATGGATATTTAGAAAGGGTTGTGTCTTTTCCCTCACACCCAATTGATAGTTATAAATAGAAAAAGTGTAGAGCCATGCTCTACACAATTGATATATGAGATCTTCTCTATTTCTCTCTACTTATATAGTTATTCAAAAGGTGTGTGAGTGATACCCAGTCTCACGACACTTTCCTACAACCCGTTCTTGTTCTTATCTAATTGGTTGTCGATCTAAGGGATTGACAGTGGTATCAAAGCTTGGTTATCTAGATTCTTGAACAAACGATCAAGAGAATCACAAATAGATAAGAAATTTGTATGGTGCTTCATTTGTGATAAAAAGAAATGATGGGATCTAAGTCCACTGATATTTACAAAATCAACAAATTGGATGGATCCAATTACAAAATCTGGAGAAGAACGGTCTCTTACATTCTTATCCATGAGAAGACCTACTATGTCGTCACTACTGAGAAACCTAAGGAATATTTGAAAGAAGAGAATTCTCCAAAAGGCTGAAAAAGTGGGAGGAGGATAATGGGGTTGTCAAAGCCATTATTCCAAGCCATATGCAAGATGGTCTAGATGGTCTAATCCCTTTATTTGAGGACTACAAGACTGCAAAGGAAATGCTTGATGAAATAGAAGCCAAATATAGTGTAAAATCTGACACTCATGTGCAGTTACTTCTTGAGAAATACAATGGTATGGACATGGAAATGGATGCACATGTGGTTGATCATGTCAATCACAAGTCACTATTAGCAAAGGAATTATCTGCCTTAGGGAATGCCATTCCAGAAAAAATGCAGGTATCTACAGTCCTCAATAGCTTACCAACATCATGGGATTCTGTGGTTATAGCCCTCAATTGTTCTGGTCAAGGTATGACCATGGATACTCTACCACCAGTTTTGGCACTTGAACATGAAAGGAAACATTGAAGGAAGCGTTCAAATTTGATGATGGTGCAGGATACTTCTACTTCAAAGGCTTCTAAAATTTTCAAAAAATTTGGAAATGACAAAAAAAATATATTCAACAAGAAGAAATCTTGGAAAGGAAAGAAGAATGCTTGCTTTAAATGTGGCAAGATTGGACATTTCAAAAAGGATTGTCCAAATAAAATAACAGAAATAATGGCGGACCTTACTCTCACTGTGTCAGAAGCAATGATGGTGGAGCCAAATCCAGATGGTGGGTGGGTTGACTCTAGCGCTTTGTCAGCACCCTATTTTTACACCCCCTTTAACCTTAGTTAATTAATTTAACCATGGTGAGCTCGGCTTAACCCTAGAGTTTGTGGCACAACCCCAACCCAAAACTCATGTGTTTATTTGCTAGGTCTTAGCCCTAAAGTTGAGATTTTGCTAAAGCTTCAAGGGCCGAATCCCCTAGACCCAAGTCTCAACTCAAGTCTCAACCCAAGCCGTTGGCCCATGGCCCATGAGCAATGAGCTAAAATCTAAGACCCAAATCCATGGCCCATGACCCATGGTTTAGACCCAAGACCCCAGGGTCTTTCCTCTTTCATGTTCACTTGCAGGTAGCTTTTGAAAAACCAGAAGGTTTCTTGCACGAGAATGGAAGTGGCACATAGAAGTGCTTCGAGCTACCTCCGTCCCTCTGTGCTGCCCCTGCCGAGTTCAGGGTGGCCACCAATGGCAGCCATTCACTTTCCCCCCCAATTTCTTATTCAAATTTTGAAACCATCTCTTCCACTCCTTTAATAGGGAGACAACCAGTGGGAAGGAGAGGCAGGGAATCCCCAAGGAAAACCTGGGAATCAAAAGGGGAGACTGAAAAAAAAAAAAGGATTGGAGAGGACCCCTGTAGAATTACTTGTAGGAAACCCTTGTCAAGTCCGAAGTCCAGAAGGGTGTCTTCCAAACACCCCTATTTTGTCCCTGATCAGTTCAGCCAGTAGAGGTGCTGGCCAGCAACCATCTACCTCTTCTTCTTTTGTTTTTGTATCAACCAGTAGAGGACTCCCCCAGTGCAGCTAGCACCGCCAAGCTCGGCCAGCCCCTCTTTTTCGCCCATCTAGTAGCTCCGGCAGCCCCTGACCATCACCTCCAGTCGCACATCAACTGCTGTCCTACCACCATCGGTAGACTTCCCTCTAGTGGACCTCCCCAATTCCTTTTACAGGTGATTTCCCCTCCCCCTCTTCAAGTGCTTTGTAGATTAATGCTGATAGTTCATAGAATAATTTAAATCAATGTTGAAAGATTTGCTTTAGCTAATTTTTAGATATGCAAATAATTAGTTGGTTCTTGAAAAATCTGTAGAAGGTTAGAATCTGTAGCCTGATCAGTGTTTTAAAATCTGTGCACAGTAGTTAGTTAATGTTTTGAAAATCTGCACATAGGTATTTAGTGATTTAAAATCTGCAATATTTTAGTTAGTGTCTTGAAAATCTGCAATAGTTTAGATAGTGTTTAAAAAGCCGGAATAGTTTGGTTAGTGTTTTAAAATCTGCACATAGTTAGTTAGTTTAAAAATCTGTAGCTAGTATTTTACAATTTGGTTAGTGTGTCAAATCTATAAATGGTTTAGTTAAATTATTTTTTAACATGCAAATAGCTTAGCTTCTTTTTCAAATAGTGTAGTTAGTCTTTAAAAGCTGTGAATAGTCTTGTTAGTTCTTTAAAATCTGTAAATAGTCACTTAGATTTTTAAAACCTGTAAATAATCTAGTTAGTCTTTAAAATCTGCAGGAGCTTAGTTAGATTTTTCAAATATGCAAATAGTTAGTTAGTTCTTTTAAGGTTTAGTTGGTTCTTTATAAATCTGTAAATGTTATTTAGTTTTCTAGATCTGCAAAAGTTTAGTTAAGTTTTAGTTAGTCCTTTGATAATCTGTACATGTTTAGTTCTTTTTAAAAAAAATTAGTTAGTTTTTTTAAATCTACAAATCTTAGTTAGCTTCTTTTAAAATCTTAAAATCTTAGTTAGTTCTTTTAAAGTCTGCAAATTTCAGTTAGTTGTTTTAACAAAACTAGTTAACTTCTTTTAAAATCTGCAATAGCTTAGTTAGTAGCTAGTTAGTTCCTTTTAAACTTGCAAATGCTAGTAAGTTCCTTTAAAATCTGCAAAAGTTAGTTAGTTTTAAAATCTGCACATTGTTAGTGTTTGTAAAAAATCTGTAATCAGTTTTAGTTAGTTCTTCAAAATCTGCATTTAGTTCAGTTAGTCTGCAAATTGTTTAGTTAGGTTGTAAAAAAAAAAAAAAATCTGCAAATGGGTTAGTTGTTTGTTAAAATCAGATATTTAGTTTGTGAAAAATAATCTGCAAATAAATTGAGTAGCTCTTAAAATCTGCCTCCGGTTATTGATTTACAAGTTGTGGTTAGTTTAATTTGACTCCTAGATAGATCAATTTTTTAGTTTAGCCTCACTAATTCTAAAATTCATCTTAGCATATTTTTAAGGCCAGTCTTAACCTAGGTTAGATTTGACTTAAGCTAGTTAAATTCTTAGATTACTCTTAGAACTCATTCCTAGACTAGATTTTCATCTTTGACTTTTTTTTTTCTTTTTCTGGCTCTTGGGCTTCTCAAATTAACTCATTCTAAGATTAGTTAACCCTTTGTGAATTAGATTAACTCTAAGATAACCTTAAATAACCATAGTTAGTTTAGGCCTGTTGCTCCGCAACGAGCCTAAACTACTATTCAAAAAATCCAAAAAAATTGAAAAACATTAAAAAACAATACAAAATCAAAAAGACCAAAATTGACCATCATTGCTTGCTTTCTTAACTGTGGTTAGGCTCCCTAATCACAATTAATACATTTCTAACTGCGGTTAGACTCGACCCTGCACTTGACCAACCCGGTCAACCAACCCTAGCCTCCCGGCTAGACCCTAAGCCACCCTAGGTGCACACACACACCCTTAGCCTTGGCACGGGCTCATGTGCCAGAACTACGCTCGGTCTGATCTCACCCCAATGTGAGTACGTAGGCAGCCCAACTCGGGTTCGACCCTAGTCTAGGATTTTCTCCATCTTAGATTAGCATTATCTTAAATACTTAAGGCATTTGATTAAATCTGAGATTAATTTGGCTTAACCCTAGCAAGTAGGGAACCACTGAAAGTGGAAGTGCCGGGGTGCCTAACCCCTTCCCCGGACTTAACCGAACCTCTTATCCTGATCTCTGATCACAGACCAAGATCTTATCCAAATCCCGGGGACTTATCCCTTCCGAATGAATAGGTGGCGACTCTATACTACCCAGTGAGATGCAAACTAGGATTTCACCAAAACCCGCGCTCACACGCTTCAAGGCATGTAACAAATTCGAAGGATGGCTTTATTACCTTCTTAGACATATCACCTGGTACACACCGACTGTTCATGGGTAACAATACATATAGCGAAGTTTTAGGTATAAGTGATTATAAAGTTATTTGTGATAAGTCTAATTTTATATTGTCCAATGTGTTGTATGCGCCTACTATTAGGCGAAATCTCATTTCAGTTACTAAACTGGATAAGAAAGGGTTTGAAGTGAGATTTAAATCAAGGGGTTGTGACCTTAGGAAAGAATGGTCAGATCTTAAGAAAAGGTCACAAGGCCTATGACATATACTGTCTACTATCTAATAAAGTATCAACTTCTCATGTGTTTGCGTCGGATAATGTTGATATTGACTCTTATGTTTGGCACTTAATATTAGGCCACATTAACAAAGACAAGATGCTACAAATGTGCAGGAAAACTCTCATACCAAAAATGAAGGACAAAGACTTTAAAGTTTGTGGTCCTTGCATACAAGGAAAAATGACTAAGAGACCATTTACTAAGCACTGACATTCCTCTAAGTTACTTGAATTAGTACACTCAGATGTATGACTACGTGAAAATGCGCTAAAAACGACGGCCCAAATCCGTCGTTGAAACAAAATTACAACGTCCTTTGGCCGTCGTGTAGTCCGTGAGGAACGGGGGTGTAGTTCACCATAAATGACGGCCTATAGCAGTCGCTATTATGTCGGAAAGAACGACGGTCATTAGCCGTCGTTTAAATAAACGGCGTATTAAAGCCGTCGTTGATTGCGTGAAATACTATTTTTTGAAAAAATTAATTTATTATAAACGACGGCCAATAACCGTCATTTTTGACGAAAAATTTTAAAAAAAAATTACTATTTTTTCCTGAATGAACCTGTCAATTATACATTTTACCTGCAAATTCGCTTAATATACATTTAGTCCAACCCATCACACAATACAATACACAACTTCATCTTCTAATTATCAAGCAAACGAGGCAATCACACGCACAAACAACGAAAACATAAATACTTAACCAATTTATATGTCAATACAAAAGTCAAAGAAATTTAACACAATATTTGGGCCAAATGATAGTTTCGCCAATGCTAATATCTCCAAGTGTTCCCACTCGTTCATACAAATCTGTATTTTGATCATAGATGTCATCTACTATAACGCTATATACTTCAGGATTTTGTGCTACATCGCCATGAATCCGTCCCAAGGCAATAATTGCCCCTCTAAAATTCTTTAATAAACATTGCCTGGAAGTTGGGGGTGACTCGGGGAGAGAATGCCGTCTTCCCTACAAACATTAAAAAGAGTTTGTTTAACAATAAAATTTTAAAAAAAACAATATAAGAGTAGTCAATATGATCATTTACATGTCAAGCTTCCATAATAACAATAAACCAATAAGATACTTTACATATATGCTAAGCTTACATAAAATATATAATAGCTAAGTCAGAAGTATGGATTCCAATCTGGGATTTTGAGGATACACAAATACGGGCAGTGATGCTCATTTCTGTGTTTTGTTTCTGATCCTATTGTTGGGCTTGAAGCTGTGGTTGTCGCTTTGTGTGGGTCTTGTTCTCAAGCTTTTTGGATGATTTCTTTTCAGCTCCGTTAGTAATGCTTATTTCTGTTGTCATACTTGATATAGATATCTGATTTCCCAAGATTTTAATATCACTCCTATCAAATAAAAGACTTATCAATCTACCTACAGTCACATGAACTACAAACATTCCGGAATTCACAATTCAAAATCAAAGAACACCCATTAAGATATTAATTACAGATTGCTTGAGTTTCTTAAGCTTACGACGGTGTATGGGGGAAGGGAGTTGGTTATCTCAGTCTGCTGAAATATCTTTTGATTTATCAGTGAAGTTTTGCTAGTGGACATTTGTATACAAGGGTAAATTAGGAATCTCTCTACATTCTGTTTGTTCAGTTTTTCTAGTGGACATTTCTAGAACTTATATTGGAAGTATACATGTACTGTCTCCACTACTTGGATAGTTGGATGTGAATACAACAGATGTAGGAAGGTGCCAAGCACCTAGGCCTGTTTTATCCCTATTTTCAAATCTGTATTTTGCTAACAGCTTCAGTAATGCTGCACAATACACACTAGCAATATATAATCTGGATATTAGTCATTTATATATTACAACACATCTCGTTACTAGAAAAAAGAACACCTCCCGCCACTTGGGCAACTACAGCACCTCAAGGATCTCTGGATAAATTGTTTAGATTGTGTGAAATACATTGGGAAGGAGTTGTACGGTGGGGAAGGCATAGTGAAGGGATTTCCTTCACTAGCTAAGCTCACCTTCTGGAACATGCATAATTTGGAGGAATGGTCGAAAGAGGAAGAAGGAGAGGTACTCCCTTGCCTTAGCGAATTGGCCTTCATTATTTGCCCCAAGTTGACAAGCTTCCCATTGATACCTTCTCTCAAACATTTAAGATTTTATTGGTGCAATGAAGTAATACTAAAATTATTGGAAAACTACACCCATCTTTCCTCCTTAAGATTGAAACTTTGATGAGATGAAATGTTTTCCAGAAGAAGGGGTCTTACGAAAGCTTGCATCCCTTGAGGACTTGACTATAAGGACTTGACTATAAGGCTGGACATAATGCTAATGCTGATGGCAGTTCTCTCATTCCTTGGCTCAAAAACCTCTCATCTTCATCCTCCTCATCCAGCTCCCCCACCATCTCTACATCCACAGTGGTTCCATAAGTGCTCCAGTCACCCCTCCATTGAGCTCTCTCACTGCTCGTACCCCCCGAATCAAGACTGACTGGGACAACCCAACAGCTGGCCCAGCCTGGGGTGGACACCAATACTCCTTAGCTTGGATTATAAGAGTAACTGACCTTGACCTTCTATTCATAAGTAGTTTATTCAAAGGGACATGTGTTACCAAAACTTCAAATTACAAGAAATTAAACTCAGTTGGGAGCTCTGATTTTAAAATGGATTGTCTAATAAAAGTAACAAGATATGTTTAAGACAAGAGGATGTCTAGATGACTATCACATTTTCATTAAATTTGATAAAAGTGAGGTCAAAATCTTCAACCGTAAGGCTTAATCTTTTATAATCTAACATTCCATGCAGATTAGTGGAAAAACACTATGTCTTAAGCCTTATATTGATCGCATCATTGTCTGGTTTCCAAGGGCATTTCATGTAATGAATCATATCGATAATGGGCAAAATTGTGGATAGAGAAAATATTAAAACTACAAAAAAATTGACGAAATTAAGAATCTATATGATTGGTTTAGATCCAATATAGTATCTAAATGACTAAACCCAATTCTCTAATCCTGATTCCTTTATTCATTCTTTTAGAAAACAAACATAAAAGATCTCATTGATAATTCTCTCCCTAATGCAAAAACAGGAGCTTTGCTTCAACACGTGAAACAGAGCTCCGGATCAAAATTTATCACAAAAAATAAAAACTTATCTTTGGCTGTAAATTCGAATGTAATAAATAGTTTCAAAATTTATACCTGGGAAGTACTACAAAACTCTGAGGAATCTGGCATATGTGCCCCATGAGTAGAAAACTCGGAAGATGAACGCCCCTTCATATTCTCTTCAAAAATTGAAAGTCGTTTGCTAAGGGCCTCAACTTTTGCCTCAAGGCTTTCAGATTCTTTCTTCCCCGTTTAATAGCCTCCTTGTAAGGAGCTGACACACGAATAGTGGTCTTAGACACACCACTACCCAATCCTCGTACACGCCCCTTCCATCACGACCACATACCTGATAACATAACAAAAATTAACATTAAATGAGGAATTTCAGTAGAAGGAATACAATACAAGAAGAGAGAAAGGAATCACATACCTGTGCAACAGGGTCATTATCTAAATCTGCATGTCCTAGTGATGGATCCATGCTAATAATTTGTCTTATTTCATCCTACAAAAAATAGAATTAGTTAGAAAAATTTATATTAATTGCTTATTGATAAAAAAAAAAAAAAAACTAGAGTTTTTATTCTCACTATTTGTTGGCTTGTGACAGATAAGGCAAGTCCCTATCTATCTTGTATGTGGTGGCCACATATACTTCTGTTCTTGTTACTGTACCACTAGAGATCTTTCTTTTCTGTAAAAGAAAATATACATTAAATAAGCAAGCATTAACATCTTATTTAATGATTAAAGCTCCTCACAGCGTCTGTGCCATCATAATATTACCTAAAAGTAATAATTAATAATAATCAAGCATTCACATCATATATTAACCAGATCCTCGGCAGTTCTCGCTGCTCCACGTCTACCAGACGTGTGCGGGCTCTTCATCTGCTCCTAGAATACTTGCCCTTGCCCGACGAGCCTTGACTTCATCTGTTGACACATATCACAAATTTCTCCCAATCTTCACTCTCACCTGATGATGTGGATTTCTTTTCGTTCGGCATCGTTTCGAATTTGTCGTAATGTAGGTGGAGCTCGTGTTTCCAATTCCTCCAGGTGGAGTTGGCAATCTTCATACTGCATCTTTATGTATGATTGGAACATTATACTGGGACTGTGATCAACATTAGAAGATAAATCATATTTGTCAATATAAAAAGAAAATAAATTATAATAACAATCACATGCACTCACCATGACAAGGGTCCAAATAAGCTCCTTGATTTCATCTGGAACTACAACCCAACTAGTGTATATAGGTGGACAGTGTGTCCTCGTGAGCTTCCCCACAAATGTCACAAACTTTGTCTCACCAATGAACTGCCCATCTTTCATTAAATTCGGCTAAGTGACGTTCATCTACACAAAAAATTATATTATTAGGTAACAATTAATAACAAATATTAAGCAATGAATGTAATAAACTCACCACTTTGTCCGACCCACTAGGTGAGACCCACTAGGTTCAGACCCACTTGATTGCTCTTGGCTCATTTCTGCAATTTTTTATAAACAAAACTAATATAAAATGGGAACGAACTTATAATTATCCAACAAGTAAGCAAGTACATAAAGGCA
>JABCRI010000167.1:0-44601 GCA_015143295.1 Tetracentron sinense | reverse complement strand
GATATCGGCGTTCTCCCATTGCGCCAAGTCTCCAATTTTTGGGAGTACGTCTGGTCGCATATACGGCAAGCGTACCAAACAACCCTTAGGGAACCACCTGCAAAAATTTTTACCCGGCAATAGCATATATGATCAGGTTAGTGATATAGTTTATAAGCAGTATAGTTCTAGTTAGGTGGTTTCTCCCAATCCTATCCTGCTTATAACCTATACCCGCCCTCCTTTTTGGTTGTATATTAGGGTACCTTTTTGTACCCATATGTTCATTCAAGAAAGAGGGCATGTGTGAACCATGTTTGATGAGCCATGTGTGATTGAATAAACCCCTTACCAGCTTCTTTAAATCATTACATCTGGGGGTCCTAACCTCAAATAATAAATGGGTATTCACTTATCCCTTTTTATTTTAAACTTAATGGGCTTTGGTTTCCAATAACCCAAGGTAGTAGGTTGGACCTCTATACCTACCCCATTGGTTTACATATGTCTTGACTAAAAATAAAAATAAAAAAAAATAAAAAAGAAAAATAAAAATAAAAATAAAAAAAATCTTTTGTGACACTACATATGGGATTCCTAATCCAGATATAAATGGATATCCCCTTATTCATTTATTACCTTAATCTAATAGGTCTTGGAAACCCAAGTTATTGGACTGGGCTTTTGTCCACCCATCCTGTTAGTTTACATATGTAATGCCACATGAAAAAAAATATATAATAACAAAAAAAAAAAGAGAGGGAAAACGAAAACATTCTCAAAAGTTTTGCATCATCATGTAGCACCTGCGTAGGGTCTCACTTGTGCACTATTGTTTAGATGGCAGGCCCTTCAGGAATAATTAGGCCGGGAGGCCTAGGGCCTTCACTCAAATTGGAGATGCGTGCTATTTGTGATGCCAAACTCAGAGACACAGCTACAATTTTAGGTTCAGCTCAAGGCCTTAACTCTGCCCGTCGACTAGTTTGGATGCAGAGATACCATGTGGGGAATATTTTAGACCTTGCTTTGATCGATCCTGATTGGCGTTTAGTCAGGGCGGCGATTCTTTGTTGGGATCCTAAAAGTGTAGTTTTCCGTTTTGGAAAAAATGAAATGTGTCCGACAATCGAAGAAGTTGAACGCATCTTAGGGCTGGATATTGATGGTCCTGCTATTCTACCCCATTACAGAACAAATTACCAGCTTGAACTTGCGCAGTTCTTACACACCAAGCCTGACCGATTACCCAACAATGCCAAGGGTACTTACTCAAGGGTTGAAATGAACAAGTTGTGGGATATGTATAGACCTTCATGGGATCCTAGTGCATCTGAAGCTGAATCTGAGTCAGCACTTAATGTTCTTACATGGATTGTTCTAGCTCAGCTCATCTTCCCAAAAAACCTCAGTATTGCTGAATCTGTATTGGTAGGGGTAGTCAAAGACATGCGTAGCGGAGGGTCAGTCGTCCCGATGATCCTGGGAGAGCTTCTTAGGGGACTTAAATATAGCAGTGAAAAAAGGAAAGGGACATTCAACGCCAGTGTATCTCTTTTACAGTTATGGTTGATCGAGCATTTACCATCAATGGTTACCGTACCCTCAGAATTTGCTTATGATGCTCGGAACATAGTGCGAAAATTTAGCCAGTCCCAACCCAAGCTTGTGTGTAAAAAAATGGAAGACTGTTACAGAGAGCTTCAGCAGTTATCAGAAGACGAGATAATTTGGAAGTGTCGCTGGCTCGTAATCAGCAAACGAAGGCTTCCTCTTTTAACTACCTTTGGAAGAAGATGCATAATTCTTGCTGGCCTAACTGGATCGTCGCCCTACATTCCACTCAGAGTACTCCGACAGTTTGGATACCGACAGTTTATCCCAGTGATCGATGATTTAGCAGAAGACTATTGGATTTTCTCTACTGCAGCTGAACTTCTAGAAAGGCGGTTCCAAACTGAGTGGAGACGATGTAAAAGGGAAAAATTTCCAGATGACATAGTAGAACCTGGACCCGGGGAACCATTGACTGAAGAAGAATATGATTTATGGTTGGAGAACCCGGACATACAATCAGAAATGCCAAAGCCAACAGAATTGCTCACCCCAGTTACAGCACCGTCCAGAGGAAGCCTTCCCCTTCCTGAGGTGGTAGTACCGTGGAAAGATACTTTCCTAGGAAATCGTCTGAAGATATTAAGGGATACTAAGAAGCTCAAGTCAGCGCAACAGGCACACCGGCGACATGAAGCTGAGTTGAAAAGGGAATATCAGGCAGTCCGCAGGAAGGAGGAACAATTAGAACAGATCCAACTCAAGATTCTGAGAGATACCGAGGAATTGGAGAGAGCGCAACAGATCCTCCGACAACAAGAAAGTGACCTGGGGAATCGACGTCAGTTTGCCCGTGATAAGGAACATCAGCTAGAGCAAGCACTCCGAGAGTTTCAAAAGAGGAAAAGAGATGATGCTGAGGAGTCTTTCCAGTTTGAAATCCAGTTCCGTCAGAATCAAGAACAGTTGAAAGCAGTCAGACATCATGCTCAGGTCGAGGCTCTAGAGTTCGACTACAGAATTCAATGCGCATCAGGCACGGTGGACAGGCTAGAAAATGAGATTGCTATCCTTCAGCAACAAGTGATAGACCTCGGGGGCAACCCCTTGCCTTCCGACTTTGTTATTCCTGAGAGACCTGTATAGGGTTGGGTCATTTTTTCTTTTTGTCTTTCTATTTGTCCTTTGTTGCTTTTTATTATTTTTCTTTTGGTTTAGTGTTGTCTTAGAATCACACAAACACATGCATATATAAAGAAGTGATTTTCATCTTTTTACTGTCAAATCGTGCATTCATGTTTAATCGCTACATCTTTCTCAGTGTTGCATGAAACAGCGAATTGTTACTCGTTCCGTATCTCGTGCCCTTGCCCAAGCTGCGATAATAGATCTGGACAGTCCTAAAGTCGCAGATTGGTCCTCTCAAAGCTCAGCAGACATGGCTGCTCCCAACAATCGTTTGGATTCAAGTACAGACCAGCTTGTACAAGCACATGACCAGGAGATACATGGGATGAAAGCCCAATTGGACAGCATTCAGGAAACCTTGCAGGCTTTGATGGCTTTACAGCTTAACAAACCTACTCACCAACCAGAAGCCGGGCCATTTCAATCCGAACAACCCAGAACTTCATTCCAGCCTGAAAGTTTTCAGCCGGACCCACCCGGAATTGGAACCTTTCGACATCAACCAGACCATTCAGGGTTTAGACCTTTCCAACCGGATCAACCTAGGGTTGAGATTCCTGCTCCAAACTTTACCTTTATCAACCCTCTTCATGATCAACCGGGTGAGGATGGCGATTTTGATTACACCCGATTTGATGGAAAAACTGGTGAGGCTGTGCACTGCGACCATCACGATCCAAAAATGCCACAAGATTCTGAGTTGTTGGTGTCTCTCAAGAACCAACAAGAAGAAATTCGTCAGCTGAAAGAGATGATGAAAAAAATGCAAGGGGCATCATCCTCCTCTACAGGGATAACTCTGGATGACCTACTTTTCTCCTCTGATACTTTGGTTCCCTCAGATTTTCGAGTTCCAGAATTCACCAAATACGGGGGCAAAGGATGTCCGAAAGAGCATTTACAGTTGTATGTGGGGGATATGATGGCCTACAGAGATAAACCATCATATCTTATCCAATATTTCCAGAAAAGTCTGAAAGATGCCGCTCTCAGGTGGTGGCTTGCAATTGACAAGAAGCAAATTACCAGTTGGCAGGATGTGATCGATCTCTTCATCAATCAGTTTTCTTTTAACTTGGAGGTGCTCCCTCAAAAGAGCGATCTAGAGCAACTGTCCCAGAGGAATAATGAATCGTTTATTGAGTATGCCGCTAGGTGGAGAGAGATGGCATCAAGACTATCAGTGCAGTTATCAAAGGAAGAAATGGCTTCTACCTTTTTGGGAACCCTAAAGCAACCATATTCAACACTGATGATAACTTTGCCGGCCACTGATTTCAAGGTAATCGTCGAAACAGGGGCAAGAATTGAAACAGCTGTTAAAAACGGTACTATACATGCCAGTCTTAGCCATACATCTCCGAGGTCAAGTGCTCCATTTAACAGGAATAATGGGCAAAAGGATATCAGGAAAAGAGAAGAGGTTAATTGGATTGCACCCAGTGCACCTTTGATGTTGCCTGCTCCACCGATTCGACAACATCCTCAACCTCAAAACCCTCAGCCGGTAAGGCAAAATCAGTATCAACAGGCGCGTCAGCCAGTGAGAAACCCTCAGAGAAATTTCACTCCCTTACCTTACTCTTTAAGCCAGCTTCTGACTTTCCTCCTCAAAAAGGATCTTGTAACTTTGAAGGGGCCGACTCCTCTCATCCCAGTTGATAAGCAAAATCGAAATTATCATGCAGATCATTATTGTGCATATCATCGAGGCCCGGGTCATGCCACAGATGTATGTTACACTCTTAGACATGATATTCAAGATCTCTTAGAGCAAGGCAAAGTTGAATTCGCGCCTGGAAATACTAGCATCATTCAAGCTCCTCTTCCCCCACATCAAGGACAGATTAATTTTCTAAGCAGGGATGGGTCTGATGTTAGTATGGTAGGGATTGATGGGTTCTCAGAGACAGATGATGCTATCCGTCCTTCGTACCGAGTCCCTGTTCGAATCCCATATCCTCAGTCTTTGTCATCTCCCGAATCCCCTATTGTTCAACCCATCCAAATACCCCACATGTCGTCAGTCCACTCATCTACTATTCAATCCATTCAGCGCCCTATACAAATCCCTTTTATTCCAGTTGAAGAAGAGAGGATTGTTTATACCATCCCTTGCCCTGTTGATTGGCCTACAACCCCAGTTATATCATCTCCACGACCCCTTGGTAAAGGTCCAGTTCAAATTCCATACATTCCAGCACCAATCCATCCCCTTAATCGTTTACCGACCCCTCCATCTCTCATTCTAGACAATGAAAACATCACTGCAATAACCAGGTCAGGAAGAGTTTACCAGCAACCAGAAGTTGAGCTGCCTAAGTCCAAGGGCAGAGAGCAATGTCTGAATCCTGAGCAACAAAAAGAAGAAGATGCTGCATTGTTGAAAATTTTGGAGAAAGCGAAGGAATATAATATTGCCCATCAACTCACAAAGCTCCCGGCTCAAATTTCAGTGATGGGATTGCTCTTAACTTCAGAACACCATCGGGAGCAATTGCTTAGGGTGTTTAACAATGCTCATGTCACAAAGGATATAACACCTGAACGTTTGGGGCAACTGGTAGGTCAGATTCTGGAACCAAAGACCATTACCTTCAGTGAAGAGGAAATCCCGGACAGGGATAAGGAACATACCAGAGCTCTTTACATCTCAGTGCAGTGCAGGGGTAAAACACTTTCGGCAGTTCTGGTAGATAATGGGTCGGGTTTGAATGTCTGTACATTAACTACTTTGGAAGGTTTGGGAATGGACATCAGTCATGTCAAGAAAAGGCCTATGACAATTAGAGCTTTCGACAATTCAACTCGACAAAATTTGGGAGATGTCGACTTAAACATTTCCATTGGACCATCAGAATTCTTGACAAATTTTCAAGTAGTTAATGTGCCAGCTTCTTTCACTCTTCTTCTTGGAAGGCCGTGGATCCACATGGCCGGAGCCATCCCGTCGTCACTTCATCAGAGGATTAAGTTCATTCAAGGTGATCAACTAATTGTGATTCCGACGGAGTCTTTGGCAAATTCCTTTGGGGATGTCCAAGAATTGGGACAAGGGGCAGCTTTTATGACTTATCAGTTTGAGGAGGTTACTTGTATTGCTCAGCTGGAAAGCAAGAAAAACGAATATATACCGGCAGCGGTGAGGATCATGGCTAAAATGAAGTACAGACCTGGTTTGGGTTTGGGCGCCCACCACCAAGGAATGAAGAAACGGTATGTAGCACCTCGCTACACACCTCGTTTCGGAATAGGGTACAAACCAGAGTTGGAAGATTTCTTGAACAAGCTGACAAAAGGAAAATCATCAGTAAAGTCGGTGCCCCCACCTCCCTTATCTGTTACCTTTCCTACCAGTACTCCTAGACCTTCTGACCTTGAAATCTATAAAAACTTTCCTTTTGAGGAAACAGTCCCAGAGCCAACTGTCAACCCTGCACCCAAATCTCAGTCAAATGATGATCCTGCAAGGTTTCTTGAAATGTTCGAGGTGGCTCAATTATTTGAGGAACTCGCTATTGAAGATGCAGTCCAGAATGATTATACGGCAGAGGAGCAAGTGTGCACCCTCTCCAGTGCTTCGCAAGCATCATCCAATTCTGTTCCACTCATACGAGCCAGTTCTTCTCCTCTCGTATGGTGGACCGATCCCATCACAGTGGAAGCAGCTAGAGGAAGGCAGGGACAGAAGGTCGGACTAGTCAAACCATGACCCAGTTTCTTTTCTTTATTTGTTCTTTTCATCTTTAGGTTAAAAAGAGAAAATCCAAAAATTTTATTTTTCAGGCGGCTTTGTCAGTCATTTCAAAATAGTCAATAGTCTTTTGCTTTACGCATCTTTGTAAATATTACAAAACATCAGAAAATCAATGAAATTCATTTTCCTTGTCTCAAGACTTGTTTCCTTTTGTATATACATAAAATATTGGCTCATGATGGTATGACCTAAGTCTCCAAAAAAGGCTTAGTGATCTGAAGTCACCAAAAACAAAAAAATAACACTCAAATACTAAGACCGAGCTTTGGTTTGCCAGGGAATTGTCCAGGATAAAGCTAACTCAAATCATGAAATCAATCTTGAACTTTTAGAAGTAGAGTATGACGAAGAGGAAGAAGGGGAACCTCCACAGGAGATCCTCGACCTCCTTGAACAGTATGAAGGGATATGTAAAACTAATGAAGAGGACACCGAGACCATAAATCTCGGATCCGAAGATGATCCTAAGTGTGTGAAGATTGGCACTACAATGAGTCCTGAGCAAAGGAGCGCTATGATTGACTTCCTCAAAAGTTACATTGATGTATTTGCTTGGTCATATGCGGACATGCCCGGTCTTGATCCAGAATTAGTAGTCCACAGATTACCATTGAATCCAGGGGTAAAACCAGTTAAGCAGAAGCTCAGGCGATTAAGGCCAGAATGGTCTCAAAAGGTTAAAGAGGAGATTGAAAAGCAAATAAGTGCAGGATTTCTAGCAGTGGCAACGTACCCAGAATGGCTGGCCAATATCGTACCAGTGCCTAAGAAAGATGGCAAAGTCAGAATGTGCATCGACTACAGAAACTTGAACAAGGCTAGTCCAAAAGATAATTTTCCGCTTCCTCACATAGATATCCTTGTCGACAATACAGCTGGACATGAAACCTTATCTTTTATGGATGGATTCTCAGGATACAATCAGATCAAAATGGCCGAAGAGGATATGGAAAAGACCGCGTTCATTACCCCATGGGGCACCTTCTGTTACAAGGTCATGCCATTTGGGCTCAAGAATGCAGGGGCAACATATCAAAGAGCAATGACAGCATTATTTCATGATATGATGCACAAGAGTACGGAGGTTTATGTAGACGACATGATTGTCAAATCCCCAATGGCTAAAGATCACCCAGAAGATTTGAAAAAGTTATGTGACAGGCTCAGAGGCTTTGGTTTAAGGTTAAATCCAGCAAAATGCGTGTTCGGAACAACGTCAGGCAAACTTCTTGGTTTCATTGTCAGTAAAAGAGGAATTGAAGTCGATCCAGCTAAAGCAAGAGCTATCATCGAGATGCCTGCACCTCAGACAGAAAAGGAAATTCGAGGATTTCTGGGCAGGATTCAGTATATCAGCCGTTTTATTGCACAGCTTACTCCGATTTGTGAGCCGATTTTCAAATTGCTTAGAAAGAATGTGCCGACAGTCTGGTCAGATGAATGTCAACAAGCCTTTGATAAGATCAAACAATATCTTCTCAATCCACCCGTGCTTGTCCCTCCAACACCCGGACGACCACTTTTAATGTACATCTCTATCCAAAAGACTTCAATGGGTTGTGTGCTAGCTCAGCATGATGAATCAGGCAGAAAGGAACAAGCCATTTATTACATCAGTAAGCGTCTGCATGAGTACGAAGAGAAGTACAATGCATTAGAAAGGACTTGTCTAGCATTGGTTTGGGCCACCCAGCGATTACGACATTATTTATTGTCCTACCCTGTGATTCTGATATCAAGAATGGATCCACTCAAGTACTTACTAGAAAAGCCTGCTACTTCAGGAAGAACAGCCAGATGGCTCATGATGTTATCAGAATTTGACATCACATACATGACGCAGAAATCGATCAAAGGGCAGGCAATTGCAGATCACTTGGCGTATAACCCATCGTCCGACTATGTTTCAGTGCATGACCAATTTCCGGATGAAGCTATTCTAAGTTTAGAACCAGAAGATCCTGATTATATTGGATGGGAGATGTACTTCGATGGAGCCGCAAACCAGCATGGGAATGGGGCAGGAGCAGTCTTAATCTCGCCAAGAGGAGCTCATCTTCCTATATCAGTCAAGCTAAAGTTCAGATGTTCAAATAATGCTGCAGAATATGAGGCATGTATAGCTGGGCTCAGAGAAGCGCATTGTATTGGCATAGAAGAGATTGATGTTTATGGTGATTCATCACTGGTAATTTGTCAAGCTAATGAGTCATGGGCAATCAAGGAAGAAAAGTTGATTCCGTATCTGGCATGCCTTAATGTCATGATCACTAAGTTCAGGAGGATCACTTTCAATCACAGGAGCAGGACGCATAACAGATTTGCCGATGCTCTTGCAACCCTAGCTGCGATGGTAAAATTTCCTAAAGGAAGTCTAATTTGGCCTATTGAGATTCAGCAACAAGACCAACCAGCGTACTGTCTAGTTATAGAAGAGCGACCAGATGACAAGCCATGGTACACAGATATCAAGCAATACTTGGATGACGGTACTTTTCCTCTGGATGCCACCAAAACAGATCGTCGAGCAATCAGAAGACTCTCTATCCAGTTTGTTCTCTCAGGAGGGGTGTTATATAAGAGGTCACCTAATTTGATTTGGTTGAGATGCCTTGATATAAAGGAAGCAGCACAAGTGGTTGAGGAAGTTCACGGAGGAGTTTGTGGTCCCCACATGAACGGGTTAATGCTGTCAAAGAAAATTCTTAGATTGGGGTATTATTGGACTACTATGGAATCTGATTGCTGTCGTCATGTTCAGAAATGCCATCAATGCCAGATTTACGCAGACCGAATCAATGCACCACCTACTACGTTGCACAATCTTACTGCACCTTGGCCTTTCTCAGCTTGGGGCATAGACGTCATTGGACCCATCACGCCGAAAGCATCAAACGGTCATCGGTTTATTCTGGTTGCGATTGATTATTTCACAAAATGGATTGAAGCGGCCTCTTTTGCTAATGTCACAGCCTCAGTTGTTCAGCGGTTTTTCAAGAAAGATATCATTTGCAGATATGGGGTTCCGTATGAGATCGTCACAGATAACGCTCTCAATTTCTGCAACAAAGGTATGACTGAACTCTGTCAGAGATTCAAGATCCAACATCATAATTCAACACCATACAGACCTCAAACCAATGGTGCAGTCGAGGCCGCAAACAAAAATATGAAGCGAATCATCGAGAAAATGGCAATTAGGTACTCTGCCTGGCATGAAATGCTCCCCTACGCACTCATGGCCTACAGAACATCGATTCGCACTTCGACTGGAGCGACACCATTCTCCTTAGCATACGGTATGGAAGCTGTCTTGCCTATTGAGGTAGAAATTCCGTCATTGCGAGTGCTTATGGAAGCAGAAATTGAAGAATCAGAATGGGCACAAGCCAGATATGAACAGTTGCATCTGATTGAAGAAAAGCGACTGAAAGCCATAGATCACTCTCAAGCCTATCAGAGGCGTATGGCTAGAGCGTTCAATAAGAAAGTCAGGCACAGAGATATTGAAGTTGGTGACCTTGTTCTCCGAAAATTGTTGCCAAATCGTCCAGATCCGAGAGGGAAATTTACGCCAAACTACGAAGGCCCATACATTGTCAGGGAAAAGTTCTCGGGAGGTGCCCTTCGACTTGGACGTATGGATGACGAGGACCTTCCTGAGCCAATCAACGTAGATAAAGTTAAGAAGTATTATGCCTAGGGTCCTATTTGAGAACTGCTTGTACTCTTAGCTTCTTTGGGACATGATAGGAGGCCGTATTTGGTGCCTACTCTCCCTATAAATCATGTAACACCTACAATATATCAATAAAGTTCGTTAGTTAACCCTTCGAGCCTAATAACCTCTTTTTCAAAAACCTTTTATCGGGACACCTTGCACTTAGTCTGCTGTGAACTACGTCATGACCTGATCCTGGAAAAGGTACGTAGGCAACCTGGAAATCAGGTGCGGTCAAATTTTCAAACCATTTAGACAAAGTAGCTCCAACCCAAGAACATTCAAAATAAAAAAAATAAAAAAAAAAAAAAAAAAACAAAAACAAAAAAAAACAAGCAAGAAAAAAAAGAAGAGAAAAAAAAAATCAATCAAGAGGTGTTCAAGAAGAGACAGAGTTCAGATAAGCAGAAAGGATGTCCCAAACTTTCAGTCCTCTCAGCCAACGTTTCGTCCCATCTCAAGTCCTCCTAGATCCCTTAGAGATTAAGAGTACAAGCAATTATCAGAATAGTATCCGAGGTAGAATGCTGGCATACAAGGCAATGAAGGGAGTAGAAGCCTCCATATGAAATAAATCGCGGGCATGAGTGAAAACCGGAAACGGCCTCACTGCGCAAAAATTACGCGAACCCCAGCTCTAGTCTTGTGACTAGGGGCAAAAAAGGGAAAATAATTTGATCAATTTCGCAGGCATGAGTGAAAACCGGAAACGGCCTCATCGCGCAAAAATAATGCGAACCCTGTGACTTGGTCATTCCAAGGGTAAAAAAAAAGAGGAAAAAAGTTGAAAGTGGTTCAAACAGCGAGTTTTGTCAAAAATCTTTGTGCATCAGTTTTTCAGGCAATCAGAGCAGAAATCGTACTTCAAATAAATCGCGGGCATGAGAGAAAACCGGAAACGGCCTCAATGCGCAAAAATTACGCGAATCCCAGTCCTGGTCTTGTGACTAGGGGCAAAAAAGGGAGAAAAGAAATAGATCTGATCAACTTCGCAGGCATGAGCGAAAACCAGCAATGGCCTCATCGCGCAAAAATTGCGCAACCCGTGACTTGGTCATTCCAAGGGCAAAAGAGGGAAAAAGTTGATGGTGAAATTTGTAGAAGACCATTCGCGCTTCACCTCTCAAGCAAACACATTTGTCATAACAATCCATTTGTCCACAAGACTCTTTGTATTGCCAATCTAGCACAAGGTGAGACCAACCTTAGTTTTACTTATCCTGGACAATAATGATCAATAAAGTCTTGTTTTCTCTTGGTCATACTGTACGGTCCGAAAACATCAAATGTTTTCATGATCTCCAAATGCTATATCTAAAAGGCAATTCCCTTGCAAACTCGAAAGCAGAGTATAGTGTTTCGCATGGTTTCAAAAGCCATTTTTCAAAATAAAATCTACAAATCTCAAAAGAAAAAGAAATTCTAAATTTTTGTTCAAATTTGGGTTTCATGGTCTGACTAGGACAGTTCTCTCTCGCTCGTGGCGAGCAACGTCTCTTGCGATCGCGGATTAGCAAGGAAGCAAGTACATTTCCAGCAACTTACCACATCTCGACCTGTTTGACATCGGAATGTGTTGTCATTCAGTTCAGTTTGGCTGACATCGGAATGTGTTGTCATCCAGTTCATCTCGTTTGCTTGACATCGGAATGTGTTGTCCTGCATTCATCTCGACCTGTTTGACATCGGAATGTGTTGTCATTCAGTTCAGTTTGGCTGACATCGGAATGTGTTGTCATCCAGTTCATCTCGTTTGCTTGACATCGGAATGTGTTGTCCTGCATTCATCTCGACCTGTTTGACATCGGAATGTGTTGTCATTCAGTTTATCTCTTTTGTTTGACATCGAAATGTGTTGTCATCCACTTCATCTCTTCTGCTTGACATCGGAATGTGTTGTCATGCATCCATCTCGTTTGCTTGACATCGGAATGTGTTGTCTTGCATTCATTTCCACCTGTTTGACATCGGAATGTGTTGTTATTCAGTTTATCTCTTTTGTTTGACATCGGAATGTGTTGTCATTCATCTCTTCTGCTTGACATCGGAATGTGTTGTCATGCATCCATCTCGTTTGCTTGACATCGGAATGTGTTGTCTTGCATTCATTTCCACCTGTTTGACATCGGAATGTGTTGTCATTCAGTTTATCTCTTTTGTTTGACATCGGAATGTGCTGTCATTCATCTCTTCTGCTTGACATCGGAATGTGTTGTCATGCATCCATCTCGTTTGCTTGACATCGGAATGTGTTGTCATGCATCCATCTCTCCTGTCTGACATCGGAATGTGTTGTCACTCAGTTCAGCATGCTTGACATCGGAATGTTTTGTCATGCATTCATCTCCCCTGTTTGACATCGGAATGTGTTGTCATTCAGTTCAGGGTGGTTGACATCGAAATGTGTTGTCATTCATCCAATCCCGGTTGACATCGAAATGTGTTGTCATCCATTTCATCTCTGCTGTTTGACATCGAAATGTGTTGTCATTCAATCTCTTCTTGGTTGACATCGAAATGTGTTGTCATCCATTTCATCTCTCCTGGTTGACATCGAAATGTGTTGTCACCAATCATTGCAGCATATTTGAGAATCGAATGTGTTGTCACTCACTCCATCAATCATTTTGTTTTTGAGCTCCCTTCAATCCATCAATCCATGTTCCATGTACACCCATTTTCCCCAGCAGTCCTCCGCAATGAGTTCAACTACCATCCATCACTCCATATATTGGTTTTGGCAAGTTTTCTAGGGTTAGAATTTAGCTTCACTTTCTTTTATTTCTTTAAGATTTTTCAGGATTTTTGTGTGTAAAAATGACGGTGTTTCAGTCTTTGCCGTTCAATTGCCAGCAATCTCCGACAAAGAGGGGCAACTGTGAACACCCCATTTTTACACCCATCAACCCCTTATTTTTTTATTTAATCTCATTTACTTGTAATTTTAAATTTTAATTTTGGTTTTCTTTTATTCTATTTTTATGCAAGTTTAGAGAGAGAGAGAGTAAGATTTCCATAAACCCAAGCCCATGTGCTCAAGAAACCTAATCCCAAGCCCATATCTAAGCCAAGCCCATTGTAAAACGCTCAAAAGGGTTTAAAACTCTCAAAAGCCCAAGGCCCATGAGATCTCTATAAAAACCTGGGGTTGAAGATCAGAATACCCCAACCATTTTCGGTTACGGGTTGCAGAGTTCACTCTCTCCCCTTCTCTCTCTCCCGTTTTTCTTTCCTTACCGGCGGAACCTTCTACCACCGAAGCTTGCCCTCGTTAGCAGCAGTGTACCCCATCAGATCGTCTTCTCCGGCAACCTTCACCACGGCGAGAGCAGCAGCTCTCATCTCTCTCCCGTTCTCCTTCGTCCCCTATTCTCTCCTTCTCTTTCTCTCCTTCATCATCACCTACAGCTACCACCATCATCGGTCAGGCCAGCGAAATCGTCGACGTCCAGCGTAGTCTCCTCTTGATCCGACGCCTCGCTTCTCGCCGGGAACATCCACCAACGTTCAGCTCAGTTCTCCATCCAACCATCGAGTTCCACACCGCAAGCAGCAGCATAACTTCACGGCGGCAACCCGAGTTCGGATTTCCGGCGAGTCACAGGTTCATTTCCCCTCTTGTTTCAAACTCTAGATCTAGATCCAGATCCGGATCTAGATCTAGAACCCTGTATTTTTTTTTATTATTATTATCATCATCATTTATTTATTTTATTTTTATTTTTATTTTTGTTCTGGTTTTCTAGGTCGTCTGTTCTAGGTTTGTTGGGATTTGTCCTTTGGGTTTCATCTTCAGTAGATTTTCCGGCGAACTCCACCTCTTCGCACATCCCCATCTCCAGCGTCCCCAGCTCCAGCGATCGTTCCTTCCGGCGAGCTGTACCAGTCCGGTAGATCCTGTCTCCAGTTCTAATTTTAGATCTAGATCTAGATCCAGATCTAGATCTAGATCCCTGAGTTCCTCTTGTATGTTATTCACTGTCTGTTCTTTTCCAATTCAGCTGTTGCAGGTACATAGAGGTCAGGCTCCGACCATCTTCTCCGGCGAGATCTCACAGTGAACGGTTTTTTTTCCTCTCTCTGTTCTTCATAGGTAATTCTCATCCCTTATCCTTCGTCTTTTCTATTTCAACCCATTTTCCTATGTTTTAATCCGGTTGTTAAGCTTAGATCCATCCTCCCATCTTTTTTTCAATTCCAGCAATTGTAACGAGCTCACCATCTGCGTGTTCCGGCCAGGCTTTGTAGCCTTTTCTTCCTGAGTTGTGAGGTAAAATTCATTCCAAATCTGTTCGTGAATCCACTTAGCTCTCTAGATCAGTTTTTTTTTATATATATATATGGATTTCTAGATCTGGACCTCTAGATCCAGAAGTTCAGATCTGGAAATTCATACGGATTTTTTCTTTTAACTGATGATTTTTTTTTAGTTTGTCATTTATATAATTTTCTCCCTTGATTTATTTATTTATTTCTTGTTCTTATTTCTCCGGCCAGTCATCCCAGTTCAGAAGGAGCATCAACTCACCAACGCTCTATCTCTCATTCTTTTTTTTTACTTGTTTAGTTCCATTGTTCTGTGGATGTTTTTCTTTTCTTTTTTTGTTTATTTTTGAGTGAGAGATAGAGGGTTCTCGAAGCCACAGCTTCATCACAGATTTCTTCTCCACAAACCTTCGCAGGTATAATCTCTACTTCTCTTAATTTTTGTTTTTGCGTACTTGTTGATGAATGCATGTTCAAAACTGAGAAAATAGGGTTTAAATTTCTAACCCTGATTAGTGGCTGGCCTAGAGTGGGTTGATCTATATGGTCAATTAGCCCTAGACCGGTGACTATCTTTTAAACCTTTGATGCTGGTGTGATCATTTAATTATTATCACCCTGTTTGTAATTAGGCCATAGTTTTCTTTTTTATTTTTGCCTACATTGGGCATTTAGATAGTTTTTTTAACCCTAAACAATTGGCCTACCCCCATTAGTTAGCCCTACAAAAAAATCAAAAAATATAAAAAAGATCAAAATAAATTAAAGGTACTGGTCTATCCTCCCTTGGGACCTAGAGCAGGGTCCGTATTTAAACCATAGCCTCTTTTGGTTTAAGGCCGCTCGATCCGCCCTGCTCTTTGCCTTTAAGATAATTAAAATCATTTAGACTTTATTTTTGCCTACCTTGGGCACTTAGGATAGCCTTGACTAGTTAAAACTTGCCAAAATTAAAATACAAAAAAAATCAAAAAATACAAAAACAACAAAAACATTTAAAAACCTACAAAATGCAAAAAGGACTTACCCTAATAAATGAACGCCCCCTAGAGCTCCCTCACGAGCACCTAGCTACGCTGCCATCTCCCGGAGTGAGATTCATAAATCTCATTCCACTTCCCCTCCCCAACTCAAACACGAGTTGGAAGTGACCACACTCCGAAACGAGTATAAAAACAGTCACGGACCCCGAACTACTATGAGGGTCTGATTCCGACTAACCGGATAAGTAGGCAGCCCAATCAGGGTTCGACCCCAACCAAAATAAACTTTTTTACACCCCTTTTTGATTTCGATTAGCAAAATTAATAAATTTTAGGAAATGTTAAGTGATTTTTTTTTATGTTTGATTTAGACCTAATGAGTAGGTTACCGTCATCGGATGGAGGTCCTGGGGTGCCTAACCCCTTCCCCAGGACCTAAAGGGATCCCTTACCTAGACTATTTTGGACCGTAGACCCCCCTCATTTGGATTATTTCGGGATCCTACTTCCCCTAAGTAGGTGGCGACTCTTAAAAAGAAATTTAGCGTTATTCCTCTACTCTCGGACCTATATTCGACACTTAGAGTTGAGAGGGGAGGAAAGGCGGTAAATTTTGGCGTTCACAGTTCTCTCCACTGGAAATAAAACAGGAATTTAATGGCAATGGTGCCCCGCAGTTCTGTACATAGCAGTTCTGTACATATTGTAATTCATGCCCTGATTTTATTGTCTCATTCAGATTTATGTGATTATTTTGACTTGGGGGTGAGAAACAGCTGGGAAGAACTTGGTTATGTGATGAAGTCCTAGAGAATGAAGCTTTTCCTAAGTAATATGGCGAGCAGTCCACTCACCAATCAAATGCTAATAATATATAAATGATACATCTTGCTAAAGCCTAGTGGGCCCCCTTTTTTTATTTTTGTCATATATATATTTGGGCCTTCAATGGAGACCGGTTATGCCCTTAAGGTCGCCACATGTCCCTATTGACAACCCTTAACTAAGATTAAAATTCACCCACTCCTAGTATTCACCTATTTATAATTCGTTTTAGAAAAAAAATAGTAATTTTTTTTTTATTTTTTGGAGTTCGTGAATTTTAACTAGGATTTGAAAAAAAAATTGATTTAAAAAAAAAACCGAAGATAGGTGGGTGAATCTTAACCACAATTAAGGAGTATTAATATGGACAAATGGCAACTAGAACGACATTACCGGAAAAAAATTCTCAAAATAAAAATAATTATCAAAAAAAATAAATTTCTCTATGGCGCTAAAATCAATTCGTTCTTTTACACGTGTATTTTGGCCCTTCCAATGAAAAATTCCTGGCTCCGTACCTGAGGATAGATTGGCCCGATGTCTGTCAGGAGACTGATGCCAAGGGGCAGGAGATTACCTCTGGTGTCTGCCCGAGCTGGGCGCTCGGGCATCCACAAACAATAAACATGTGGCATTTTTGAAGGAAAAAAAAAACAATTGGGCAAAAGTCAAAATGATGGTGACAGATGAAATGACTTCTGCCCAGAAATTTGAAACAGATGGCCTATTGTATTGTTTGTGCATGCCCGAGCGCCCAGCTCGGGCAGACACCAGAGGTAATCTTCTGCCATGCCAAGGTGCTCACTGATTTCTTACAGAGATCCCACATTTCTCTTCCTTCGGATGTGTTGACATGTTACTGGAAAAGTACAGGTTCCTCATGCTATGGCTTCCCACGATCCGTGTAGTAATAACACTGACACTCATGCCCAAGCTAGCATTACGTCGAAACAGGGCACACAAACAGCCCAAAGAGGGGATGTTTGGTGAACGATTGTTTTTTTTTTTTTTTTTGGTAACGGAGGGTGTCCCAAACCTTGAGGCAAGGACTAGTCCCTTCGGGTGTCCACATAGCAACAAGGTTCGTGATCCAGTGTAAGCATTCGAGTACTCTTTAACTTATTTCTCCCTTTAATTTACACCCATTGTGGATTGTGCTGAACTACAAAAGCTCCTAAGGCAGGCAGGCACCTGTTAGTTTTTTTTTTTTTGGTATATACACTAACACAATTAACTCACACACACAAGAACTCTCACACCCACTGTAGACACTCACACACCCCAGGCACCTGTTAGTTACTATCTCATAGAATGCTGTTGTCCATGGCTAATTACGGGAAAGGGGCTGTGCAGCTTTCTAAGTTGGTAAAGTCTTCAAATGTCGAAAGGGTTGAAAACCCGCTCAAAAACCAGGCTTATGGGCACGCTGATGTAGATCACAGATCAGTGCTTCGCTAGAGCGGAGGAGTCACCACCAATCTAGCAGGGCACTTAGTGATTTTGTAGTATCGATGAAGCAATCATTCAATGCATTCCAAATTATCGTCATCATCGACCTCCTCTGATGTTCTCCTACGCCGACTGTACCTGTAGTTAGAGAGGCAATCAGTAGTGGTAAGGAGGGGAGTGGCATCATACTCGTTCGCAGCCTTCTTTCCTCCATATGCCTGCATAGGGCCAGAACTTAGAAGGATTTGCAGCGCCTCTTTCATGGAAGGCCTTTTAGAAGGTAATGTGTTTGTACATATCATCCCAAGTTTGAATACGGAACTCATTTCGTCCAAGTAGCAGTGCTCCTTGACCTCCTCGTCGAGGGCATCAACTATAGAATTGTCATCTTGTAATTGACGCCACGCCCAATCGGCAAGGCATGTATGCTCATCTCCGACGTTGGCTTCTCTTCCGGTTGCCAATTCCAAGAGTACCACCCCAAAGCTATAAACATCGATCTTTTCGTTCACTTTGGTCGTGTAGGCATATTCTGTATTCCAAATTACAAACATTAGATAACTGCATTTCAAAATTGGAAAATATGAGAATGTAAAAACAGCATTTCAGAAATTCCTTACTACTCTCAAGTCTCACCTGGAGCAAAGTATCCAAAAGAGCCTGCAACAGCTGACATTGTATCAGGCTCTCCCTCCTTAACCAAAATCCTGGCTAGCCCAAAATCTGCTATCTTTGCTTTGAATTCAGAATCCAACAGAATGTTACTTGACTTCACATCTCGATGAATGATTGGGGGAGAGCAGTCATGGTGCATGTAACAGAGCCCCTGGGCAGCTCCCACTGCAATCTGCAGCCTCCTGGGCCAATCCAAGACGACATTTTGGACTGAACCAGAAACTGCGGATGAGCTCCTCCTCCCATGGAGCCATCGATGGAGGCTACAATTCTCCATGTACTCATATACAAGAAGCTTCGAGTCCTCACTCGACATACAGCACAACAACTTCACTATGTTGGAATGCCGAATTGAGCCTAGTATTTGAACCTCTGCTAGAAATTCCTTCTCAAGCTTCTGATCTAATTTTCCGCTATTCCAAATCTTCTTAACAGCAACTGCTTCGCCTGATCCGTTAATGGCGATGCGGTACACTTTCCCTGATCCACCACTTCCAATCAAATTATTCTCTGTCAAACTTGACAAGATGATCAACTCCGTGAATTGCAGCCTCTGGAACGAGGTCATCTTCCATGTAACAAGATATCGGGCGTGCTTTCTCCTCTGGCAGTTTTGGATGACGAAGAAGGCTATTAACACAGCAACTAGGACAACAGCTACACCGAAGACCAGAATCATGGCAAGATATCGGGGGGACAATCTGCTCGAGTTTCGGGGTTTGGAATAGCAGACTTGGAGGTTTAGTAAGGGATTAGCTGCACAGAGACCAGGATTGTTGAAGAAGCTTCTGTCATATGCCAGGTTTTGGAATTCATCCGGGATTCTCCCAGTGAGCTGGTTGGAGGAAAGGTTGAGGTAGGTGAGCCTCAAGTGGCCGATTTCAGGTGGAATTTGACCTGAAAATTTGTTTTCCGATAGGTCTAGATCAAGCAGATTAGGTAGATAGCCGATTGATGGTGGAATATTGCCGGAAAGTTCATTTCTACGGAGGTTTAGAGTGGTTAGAGATCTCCATGAGATTATCTCTGATGGAAGGCTGCCGGAAAGTTGATTACCATCGAGTAATAGAGTCGTAAGGAGAGGAAGACCTGTTAACGCCATTGGAATTTTTCCTGAGAATTGGTTGTTACTTGCCATGAAGAACACAAGATTACTTGCCAATATGTCAATAGGAATTTCGCCATAAAACCTGTTGTTACTAATCTCCAGTCGCGTCAAATTCCTTGCAAGTTTTCCAGGAATTCTACCGGAAAACAAATTGTAGCTAATCATCATGCCTGAAAGATTAAAAGCCGACCAAAGACCAGTAGGAATATCACCGGATAAACTGTTATTGTAAACCTGAACAGTTCTCAAACTATCACAATTCCGAAGTGATTTAGGCAATTCTCCGCTGAAATTGTTTGAGAAGGCAACCACTCCTTGCAACACGCCGTTCACGCATAGATTTTCCGGCAAGTTGCCAGTAAGCTTGTTCGTAGAGACCTCGAAAGCTTCAAGATTGGAATGAAGGCCTAGTTCTGGAGGCAGAACCCCCGTCAAGTTGTTTTCAAACAGCCGAATATCTATCAGCATAGGAATTCGGCCGATACTCATCGGTATTTCACCGGATAATTTATTCACAAACAAATTCAAAACCGTCAAATTCCGCAATTTTCCAAAATCTTCCGGTATCGTCCCGGTCAGAGCATTCTTTGAAAGATCAATCTCGACCAACTTCAAAGCTTCGACTGATCTAGGGATTATTCCAGACAACCGGTTGTTGTAAAGATACAAATAGCTTAAATTCTTTAATAGCAACAAATCGCTGGGGATTTTACCGATCAAAGCGTTCAATGACAGATCTAGACGTTCAAGATTGGAAAGATTGGTGATAGATTCCGGAATATCTCCGATCAAATTCGTATTCGTCATCCACAAAAACGTTAATTTCTTCAAACCACCAAATTCCGACGGGATCCTAGCCGGCACAAACAGGTCATTGTAAGCCAATCCAAGGGATTCAAGGTTCGACAAATTACCGATACTTGACGGAAACGAGGCATTGAACTCATTCATATAGAGATTGAGCGTCTGCAACTCCGCAAATCGGCCAACTGCCGCGGGAATTTGTCCGGAAAAGTTGTTTCCGCCGAGATCTAGGTACTGGAGTCGAGCAATCCGGTCGATATCTTCAGGAATCCGACCTACGAAGTAGTTCTGAGAGAGATCTAGATATTTGAGCTTAGAACAGCTGTAGAGAACTGTAGGGAATTCTCCAGGGATATTGTTGTTGGAGAGATCGATGTAGGTGAGGTTTTGGAGGTCGCAGATGAATGGCGGGATTGTTCCGTTGATGTTTTCGTTCGGAAGTGATATTTCGGAGACTGAATCGCCGGAGCAATAAATAGCCGGCCATTTGCAGGGTTCACTCGAAGAGTTCCAGAACTGCAACGATGTGGTATTTCCCCATAGTTGCTTTAGTTTCAAAAGGATCGTTCGTTCTCCGTTTACTGTTTGAGAATTTCCTTTGAAGGGTAGAGAGAGGAAGAGTAGGATAAAGAAAGAGAGAGGGATTTCTCTAGATATTGAGGCTAGTTTCGACATTTTGAAATGGAGTTAGTTTCTCCAGTTGGATTTCTTGTTCGTAAAGAACGACAGCTTTTCGGTTTTTTCCCGGGAAATTTCTGTTTTTTCGGTTTATATGTGCAAATAGATCTGAAAATGGTCTTGAAAATTGATATAATTACGTTCTTGCTACCACACGAGAAGTTCCGAGACTTGTGAGTCAATGAGGAAGTTTTTCCGAGTCCTGAGAAGTGGACCCTCCGACGACCAGGGAGTCGATGCCTTTTTTCCTTTCAAGTCCTGAGAAGCGGACCCCAGGGTCCATTTCTAATCTGACCCAAGTGTCCCGTGTCGCTTTTAACCTCTGTTTAATCATGATTAAGCTTAATTAAGTTAAAATTAAAATTTTAGTTTTAGTTTTTCTAAAAACCATTGTTAAATTGCTTAACCCTATGAGGTTAACAACAATTAATGAATGGTAAAAATAGGAGCCTGGACCAATGAGGTCGGTTTTCCATTTCCCTTTTCGTTATGATTTGAAGTGTCTGCACCACTTTCACTACAACCCAACGAGCACTAACCCCACCAATTGAAAGACTAGAGATTAGGGACTCGAAATGATTGTAGGAACAGAGGAACTATTCTTAGTTTAGAATCCAATCGAAATACATGGGAATATAATTTTTTTAAGATTAAGAGTAGACAATCATCCCAATGGACTTCTCTCATTCAAGAGGTCTCGACATCCTTTTTTTTTTTTGGTAACTCGAGGTGTCCCCAATCCTTTGGGTTAGGACTAATCCCCGAGGGTGCGATGAGAGCCTACAACCAGCCACACCAGGTAAGTTTGGGAAAATCCCGCATGGCCCCAAAGAGGGAGTGAGAAGTCCAACCCAAGACCTTCCCCTTCATGAAACGTAAGTCCTAGGAACCACTAGTCTACTTATTACCTTGGGTGATGAGTAGTAAGAACTCTAATTCTCAATAATAACCACTAACCCTGTACTAGAGTAGGTAAATGATATCTTTAAGCAAAAGAACAAAAAAACTAATTATGCCGTACACTTGCTCATTCATTAATGACTCCACATCCTTTTGCATAAGAATGGACCACCTACCACTACCAAAAAATCTGACCACAAGAGTAGATGAGGAAAGTAAGGATATGGGCTCCCAATTATGAAATAACCCGAAAATGGGCTCCACTTTTAGGGAATTATTTCTGTAGCCTCCTACAGTGTTTTTAGTATAACACGTGTTTTTCCTTCTTTTTTTCTCTCCAAAATACCTCTATCTCTGTTCAGAAACCCCTCCAACACAGTGCGGGCCTTCAAGTCCTTAACACAAACTGAGCTCAACTCAAGCTTTCTCCTTCGTTGCAACTGAGCTAAACCCTTCTGCTTCATCTGAAACTCTTCAACACAAACTGAGTTAAACTCTTCTGCTTCATCCGAAACCCTTTTGAAGAAGAAGAAGTCATTCGTTACCCACAAAAATCACAGGAAGGCCGAAGAAGAAAAAGAAGAAGAAGAAGAAGAAGAAGAAGAAGAAGAAGAAGAAGTATTTTTCTCCATTTATAGCGTGGTATCTAGCCACAGAGGGTAAATACTCCATATGACAGTGCTCATTTTCGAGATTTTTGGCCATGATCAAAAATCCCGAAAATGGGCATTGTCATGCACAAAAATATCGAAAATTGGCACTCTCATAGTCAAAAATCTCGAAAATGAGCACTCTCATGATCAAAAATCTCGAAAATGTGCCCAATTTTGAGATTTTTGATCATGACAGTGCCCATTTTCAAGATTTTTGGCCATGATCAAAAATCTCAAAATTGGGCACAATCATGGCCAAAAATCTCGAAAATAGGTACTCTCATAGCCAAAAATCTCAAAAATGTGCCCAATTTTCGAGATTTTTGGTCATGATCGAAAATCCCAAAATTGGGTATTGTCATGGTCAAAAATCTTGAAAATTGGCACTCTCATGGCCAAAAATCTCGAAAATTGGCTCAATTTCGAGATTTTTGGTCATAACACTGTCTAATTTCGAGATTTTTTGCCATGAGAGTGCCCATTTTTGAGATTGTTGGCCATGATAAAAAATCTCGAAAATGGGCACTCTCATAGCCAATAATCTCGAAAATAGGCACTCTCACGACCAAAAATCTCGAAAATGTGTCCAATTTCGAGATTTTTAGCCATGACAGTGCCCATTTTCAAGATTTTTGACCATGATCAAAAATCCCGAAATTGGGCATTGTTATGGCCAAAAATCTCGAAAATGCCAAATTTCGAGATTTTTGGCCATGATAGTGCCAATTTTCAAGATTTTTGGTCATGATCAAAAATCCCAAAATTGGGCACTGTCTTAGGTAAAAATCTCGAAAATGGACACCGTCATGACCAAAAATCTCGAAATTTGGCACATTTTCAAGATTTTTGGCCATGAAAGTGCCAATTTTAGAGATTTTTGCTCATGACAGTGCCCATTTTCGAAATTTTTGATCATGGCCAAAAATCTCAAAAATGGGCACTGTCATGAGGAGCATTTACCCTCTGTTGCTGGATACCATGCTATAAATGGGGAAAAATACTTCTTCTTCTTCAGCCTTCCTATGATTTTTGTGGGTAATGAAGGACTTCTTCTTCTTCTTCTTCAAAAGGGTTTCAGATGAAGCAGAAGAGTTTAGCTCAGTTTGTATTGAAGAGTTTCAGATGAAGCAGAAGGGTTTAACTCAGTTGCAACGAAAGGGAAAGCTTGAGTTGAGCTCAGTTTATGTTGAGGACTTGAAGGCTCGCACTGTGTTGAAGGGGTCTCTGAACAGAGATAAGGGTATTTTGGAGAGAAAAAAAGAAGGGAAAACACGTGCTGTACTAAAAACACTGTAAGAGCCTACAGAAATAACTCCCTAAAAGTGGAGCCCATTTTCGGGTTATTTCATAATTGGGAGCCCATAACCGTACTTTCTTCAAAGTAAACATTGATTAGAATTGTAAGCACATAAATTTACCGTCTTTCCTCCCCTCTCAACTCTAAGTGTCGAGATAAGGTCCGAGAGTAGAGGAATAACGCTAAATTTATTCTAAGAGTCGCCACCTACTTAGGGGAAGTAGGATCCCAAGATAAATAAAAAAATAAGGGGTCTACGGTCCAGAGTAGTCTAGGTAAGAAATCCATTTAGGTCCTGGGGAAGGGGTTAGGCACCCCAGGACCTCCATCCAATGATGGTAACCTACTCATTAAGTCTAAGCCAAACATTTAAAATCACTTAAAATTTTCTAAACAATTATTAATTTTGCTAATCAAACATAAATCAATATGGGGTGTAAAAATTTTATCTTTGGTTGGGGTCGAACCCTGGTTTGGGTTGCCTACTTATCCGGTTAGTCGGAATCAGACCCTAATAGTAGTTCGGGGTCTGTGACTGTTTTTATACTCGTTTCGGAGTGTGGTCACTTCCAACTCGTGTTTGAGTTGGGGGGGGGGGGGGGGGGGGAAGTGGAATTGAGATTTATGAATCTCATTCCGGGAGATAGTCGCGTGGCTAGGTGCTCGTGGTGGAGCTCTAGGGGCGTTCACTTATTAGGGTAAATTTCTTTTAGATTTTTTTGGATGTTTTTGTTATTTTGTATTTTTGTATTTTTTTGTATTTTTTAACTAACGGGGTAGGCAAGTTGTTTAGGGTAAGAATCCACCTAAATGCCCAATGTAGGCAAAAAAAAAGAAAAGAAACTACGGCCTAATCCTATAAGTTATACATACACACATGGTTCAAATTACAATAAATTAAATAATTGACCATGGTTAAAATTGGATGAGATCGGACTAAGATCAATTAACGTGCTAAGGCCAATTGACCCATTGTGAAAGTGGGTCGATCAGCTTTAGCCCAATGGAAGAAATTGAAATCAGATCTGGTTTAATAATGAGATTAACCAAGGCCCAAAACTGACCCAATGGTCACAATTAGGCCTGAATCAGGCCATCCTTGCATATTGGACCCGATCAAGAACAAGTAAATAGGGAAACATTCAAACAAACCTTCCCTCCCTTCTCTCTTAAATCATCAAGCACAATAAGGGGAGAAAGCTCATCAACAGGCCTTGGTTTTAAAATGAGGATCTAAGACCTAAATTTCAAACATTATTAAATCAGATTTGATATCCCATACTTCAGGCTAGATCTAATATTAACCTTAAATCTCAAACTATCATAAATTAAAATACCATAGCAAGGGAATATACAAGGAAAAAAAAATAAAAGAGTAAGAAATAGGGCCATACCTGCCAGTGGTTGGGCATGAGAAAGATGAATTTGAAGCCGTAGATCTGGCGAAGGAAAAATTGCTGGATGGATGGTTCCAGAACTGTATATACAGCCGTGGTTCAAGCATGCAATGCTGCTAATGCTCTTGATGATCGAAGAAGATGAAGGCACTGAGCATAGAGAAGATCGAGGTCCTTGCTTGCTGGCTTCGCCGGAGATGGAAATAGAGGACTGAAGTTGCTAAGATTAGGTGTGATGATGGGGCTACTAGTGATGAGGTTGCTAGTCAGAGATGAATTCGAACCAATGAAACAGGCTGTTGGAAATTGCTGCTATCACCGGTGTTGTGCTATGACCACTGGAGATGAGCTATTGCTGCCGCCAACAACGATGGAATATTGGGGATGATGATGGAGCCGCCATCACACGAGAAGAAGGTAGAGAAACAGGGAGCTGAAATGGGATTGGAATTGTTGGATTGAGCTAAGATGAAGTTTCCAGATCTAAAGCAAGAGAACTGAGACAAGAGAGAGAGAGCTCAAGTGATCACCTGAGGAGAGAGGAGGTGTTAGACGGAGAAGATGGCTGCAGCAATCGAGATGCGACCATACTGATCGAGCTCGCCGGAGACAATGGTGACCGAAGTTGGAACAAACGGAAGGGATGGACAGAGGCAAAATTACTTCCCCTGTCACAAATCAGATTTTAGAAAATCACAAGAAAATAAATAAGAAAGAAAATAGAACAGAAAACAAAGAGTGGAGAGGAAATTTGGATCAAATAGATCTAGATCTAGAAGAAATGAGAGCTGGATCGAGAGAAAATTACCTGACCGGAGGAGATGGATGAGTGGCCGCAGATGGTGGCTGCGGTGGAGTTGCAAACTGGACTAAAATGGATCAAAACCAAGAGATTCTTCAATAGAGGACTGAAATGGCGTGAACCGGGGATAGCAGAGAGAGCTTCGGCAGTGATAGAGCTGCTGGTCCATCGCTGAGCTGGAAATGGCGGTTGAAGATGATCACAGGTGGATGTTGCCGCCGACGAGGTGTGATCTTACTGAAGAAGATGGAGGTGAGTGATACCGATGCCGGAGTAAGGTGTTTGCCGGAGAGGAAGAACATAGGGAAGAAGAGATCTAGAGAGAAAGGATGAAAAGGAGAAGAGAAGGAGAGGGGCATCTTGCTTCTCACCGAATGAGATTGGGGTTTTGAATACCCCTCTCTTGATTTTATAAGAATGGGTATGGGCTTTGGGCCTTAAAAGACCCTAGATTTGGATCTGGATTTTAGGGATTGATTTTAAGAGATGGATTTAGGCTTAGGACTTGGGTTCACAGGTAATGGGCTCGCCCTCTCTCGGATCTAAAACCTTGACACTCAAATAAAATAATAATAAAAATAAATAAATAAACATAAAATAAAGTACTACTAAAATTAAAATTAAAAAAAAAAAGAAAAAAGGAAAGGGATTAAGGGGTGTAAAAATGGGGTGTTCACAAGAATGATTTTAAAAGTTCATCCATAGATTTTTTTCCCCCAGTTTTGATTTGAGAGGTTAAAATGGACTTGAGGTCCTTGAGGATAGGTAAACCGTCTTTGCTATTTTGGAAAATGCTTTGAAGACTCGGCTTAGTGGTGCTTTTCGTGTTTTTTTTTTTCCAAAATGATTAAAATCTCTTGATAATATGTATTATCTAAAGAGGTTTGGTGTTTTTCACTCTCTCAACCAAAAGAGTTTTGACTTCTCATTCATTTTTATAGAATTGTACAAACGGTCACAAGAAACAAAAATGGAATATTTCCAAGATTCAAAAGTCCTTCTAAAGTTGGGAAGCAAAAGATAGAAAGTACGAAAAAGAATGCTTGATTGTAGGACAATTGAATGGGTTGTAATCTTCATGTTATTGTCTCATTGAGTTTCTCTTCAACCGTGATCTCCCCCTTGATTTTCTCTTGTGATTGAGCTGGCTGTTCTTGCTAAGGTAGCCTTCATGTGAGCCATCTGTCCTTGCATGGGCATGACTCTCTATACAAGAGTTGGGTTGTCTGATTTAAAATCTAAACGGCACCAAACATAAAGTGGGGTCCACCATTAAATGCATATAACTTTGGTGCCGATAAATTTTAAATTGGATGGTATCGAGAGTTTTTTTTATGAGAAAACTACCTAAATGACCCCAGGATCTTTCTCATAAAACTAATGGTAGTAAGTGACATTCTTTTTGGACCCATATACCCCTAATCCTTAAGTTAAAACAAATGGTAGTAAGTGACATTTGGATTTAACGATTCCAAAATATTGGGATTCTCCATCTTCAACCTAGGTTCAACCCCTTTGAGGTGCTTTCGGCAATATCCAAAAATATTCCAATATTGCAGTACAAAATTTGTAATTAATTGACCAAGGATTCATCATCCCCAGTGTTCCCTACCCCTCAAATATCTAAATGCAAAATGCACACCATCCTAGTCTAAGCATGTTTGTTCGTGTCCCTTTTAACCCTGATTAAGCTTAATTAAATTAAAATTAAGATTTTTTTCTTTCTAAAAACCAAGGTTGGATTGCTTAACCTTAGGGGTGAATGAATCGTATTCACAATTGGTGAGTGTTTAGAAATGGGGCATGGACCAATGAAGACCGGCCATTCCATTACATAATGGAAACCATGGGTACATTATACTCACTGCTTCTCTACACAGTATCTCAATCAATATTGTACTTAAATGAAATACTTAATGCTTAGAGGGTATATGGGTCCAAAAAAAATGAGATCCTTACACATATGGCTGTTTTCACGTGAGGTGGTCATAAAAGTTAAGTTGACTTGTAAAGGGTCACATATGTACTCCGGAAAGACCCCGGGGTCATTTAGGTAGTTTTCATTTTTTTTATCACTTATTTTTTAGTTTGAGGATGTGTACCTTAAAATATATTTTAATAATTTTATATTTTAATTAGAATTTTCAAGTCACTCTAAACATATTTAAATCTACTCTAGGCATTCCTTATTCTGCCAAAAACCAACGTTCAAGCAAGGACAGGTGGGGTTAGCTTTTGATTGAATGAGGCGTAAATAATGGGATTGGATTTGGTCTTGCTCTCACAAGACCAAAACTAAAACTGTCTTCCTTTGTTTACCATCTGGCATGTGGCGATAAAAAGGAGAGAAGATATCAAACGGAGAGAAGTCAAAAAACAGGGGAGAAAATGAAATGACTTCTCCCCTTTTTATCGCCACATGCTAGAAGGTAAACCAATGCAAGGCGGTTTTGGTCCTGCGAGAGCAAGACCAAATCCAATCCCGTAAATAATGGTTTTTCGTTGAGAGTGGAAATGCAGAGAATAGCACTAGCATTAGCACGACTCTCTTGGTATGATATTGTACCTAAAAAATGATAGGTGGAAACCCCTCTTTTTCTCTAAACATTATGGTTATTGATCAAGTGACTTTGGTTGAAAAGATATCATGTAACGAACACACTCTCTCAACACATACACAACCAGACCTAAGGTAGCTGCCAAGATGTCATAAGGATAAGTTCAAGCAACCACTCCAAAAAGGTCTGTCTTAAAGTGGTTGATGATCCCTTATACACCCCTGTGAAGTCCACTTCCCAAACCATGTGAGAGTAAACCCGGGATACACCCTAACACACTCCAGGCCATAGATATCCTCCTCGTGATTGACTGCCCTAATCAGTTGCTTTATATACTTTCCAAAAGCCAAAGGTATTGTTACTTGGGTGGCCCAGGTCTAGAATTTAGTTATGTGGTGTATAAGTGATCGTTTGACTCCTCTCTATAGTGCAAGACTTGAGGGGTATTTACGGGGTTGTTGAAGAAAACGTGGGCATTTTCCCAGTCTTCGCCTGACAATAGCTCAGTTTCAACTCAGCTCTCAGCAGTGCCTACTGGCCTCGGATTGTCTCTGGTAAGCCAGAAACCCCTCTCAGGCAACCATAGAATAAGGGACATGTGGTGTTAAAAGGGGAGAAGTCATTTCGTTTTCTCCCCATGATTTTGACTTCTCTCCACTTGATATCTCTCCCCCTTTATCTCAACTCATTATCGCCATGTGTCATATAGTGTGTGGAGAAGTCAAAATCATGGGGCCCATGATTTTGATTTCTCCACCACTTGTCCCCTATTCTATGGTTGCCCAGACAAGGGGTTTCTGGCGCTGTGAACACCCCATTTTTACACCCCTAAAATCTTATTTACTTTTTATTTTTTTTATTTTATTTTATTCTATTAGTGATTTTAATTTTATTTTATTAGGGAGAGAGAGGAAGAGAAATTCCATGTAAGCCATTGGCCGAGAACCCAATTCACGTGACCCGTCACGTTTCCAAAACAAGATCCAAGTCAAAACCCCAAGCCCAAGTCCACCTAGCCCAAATCCTCAAAGGGTATAAACCCTAAGGCCCAAGGCCCATCACTATTACCTATATAAATCAAGAGATGGGTTAAAAACACTATTCACTTTCGTTGAAAACAGAATAGCCGCCCCTTCTATCTCCTTCTTTCTCCTCCCGGCAGTGGCAACTTCAGTCCAGAAGCTTTAAACCGTGTGCGAGTTACACCATTTCGGCAACAGCACTCCATCGTCCCCTTTCTCTTGGTATCTCTCTCCCTCAAGCTTTCCTTTCTCATTTTCCTTTTGTTTTGTTTTGATTGTATGATTTTCTTTTGATTTTTTTTTTTTTTTTTTTCTTTCTTCCTTTTGGTTTAGATTTGTAGTAGAGGAGGTGAAACGATCCCGATCAGTCCAGCAATATCGCCGGCGAGCTCACTGTTTCCGATCATCTTCTCCGGTGAGCCAACCTCCTTTTCACCTCTGTTTTTTATTTATTTATTTATTTTTTTAGATCTGGAAATTCCAGATCTATGTGATAAGTTTTTCCCATCTGCAATTTATCCGATTCTTCCTCAGATCTAGATCTAAAAGTCTCAGCTAATTCCATTCTGCCATATACTTCAGCCTCAGGTTCCCTTTCTCCCGTTCTTTTCATTCTCCCACCAGTAATGGATCCGATTAGCAGGTTGGTCATCACTTGAACCACACCGGCAGCCCCAGTTAACCTCGGTCAACTTTGATCATCTCATCTTCTCCACGATTTCTCTTGTAATCAATCCCTTGGTCGAGTTTCTTCTGAGATCTGAATTTCTAGATCTATATCTTTAGATCTAGAAATTCAGATTTAAAATTCTGGATCTATTTCCGTTCAGATTCAGTTCTAGACCCGTTTTGTCCTGACCTTTTCCTTCTGAGGTCTTTTATCTTCCTTAATTTTCATTTGTACAGAAACAACTCCCTCTTCTCAATTCCTTCTATCTCCCGTGATCGATCCAAATCATCTAGATCCGAATCTTTGTGGTCTTACCCATTCTTAGCCATTCTATTTGCATCTAACCATTATGTTAATTATATATATGTTCCTTTGGTTTTTGTCTGTGCAGAAAAATCAGCAACTCTATCCACATGTTCCAACTAGGCTTTAGGTTTTTTTTTTTTTCTTTAGTTTTGATTTATTTCAAGTTCTGTATATTTGAGTGACCGAGAGGGAGAGTTTATTTCCCTGTTCTTCTCTTGGATCAACGGGACAACCACCACCATCGCCAATCTACCATCAACCCTCGCAGGTATATCTCTTCTTTTTATTCTATTTTATTTATTACCCTCTATTTATTGTTGTAATTTTTGTTAGATGATTCAAAACTTGAAATAGGCTCCAATTCATTTTTTATGCCCTGATTTTGTTCAAAATGAAGTTTAGACTTCCAATTTTGCTCAAAACCAAGACGTAGCAAATGAATACCTCCCTGTGCTGTGTTTTATTGTTTTTCAAATGAGAGGAGGGAGTGTTTAAGTTTAAGATTTGAATCTTTTGGGCCTTTTGGATTGGGCCGTAATTAGTAAATTGGAAGCCCCCTTAGAATCATTTTAAAATTATTGGGCCTATTCCTCGAGGCCTTAGAAAGATAGCGGACCAAAGCCAATTGACCATTAGTGGTCAATGGGCCTTGGCCCATTAACTTTCCCTTGGGGCCCACCTATTTTGTTGTGTATGTATATATTATTCATGTGCGTGCAATAGGGATAGGCCGCGATTTTCTTTTCCTATTTTGCCTACATTGGGCACTTAGATAGTTTTCCTTTTTAACCCTAAAATAATTGGCCCACCCCGTTAGTTAGTCTTACAAAAAAAGAAACAACAAAAAAAAAATAAAAAAATTAAAATAAATTAAAGGTACTGGTCTATCTTCCCTTGGGATCTAGAGCAGGGTCCGTATTTAAACCATAGCCTCTTTTGGTTTAAGGTCGCTCGATCCGCCCTGCTCTTTGCCTTTAAGTTAATTAAATCAGTTAGGCTTTATTCTCCTTTTGCCTACCCTGGGCATTTAGTTTAGTTCATGACTAGTTAAAACTTGCCAAAATTAAAAAAATACAAAAAAATCAAAAAATACAAAATAACAAAAACATCAAATCTAAAAGAAATCTACCTTAATAAGTGAACGCCCCCTAGAGCTCCACCACGAGCACCTAGCTACGCAACCATCTCCCGGAATGAGATTCATAAATCTCAATTCCATTTCCCCCAACTCAAGCACGAGTTGGAAGTGACCACACTCCGAAACGAGTATAAAAACAGTCACGGACCCCGAACTACTATGAGGGTCTGATTCCGACTAACCGGATAAGTAGGCAGCCCAAAACCAGGGTTCGACCCCAACCAAAAATAAAATTTTTACACCCCATATTGATTTGTATTTAATTAGCAAAATTAATAATTATTTAGGAAATTTTAAGTGATTTTAAATGTTTGGCTTGGACCTAATGAGTAGGTTACCATAATTGGATGGAGGTCCTGGGGTGCCTAACCCCTTCCCCAGGACCTAAAGGGATCTCTTACTTAGACTACTCTGGACTGTAGACCCCCTTATTTTGGATTATCTCGGGATCCTACTTCCCTTAAGTAGGTGGCGACTCTTAGAATAAATTTAGCGTTATTCCTCTACTCTCGGACCTTATCTCGATACTTAGAGATGAGAGGGGAGGAAAGACGGTAAATTTAGGTGTTTACAGGCGTCGCCCGAGACAATCCAAGGTCGTGCCTACTATATACAACTGGCTTTGGATTGTCTCTGGCGAAGCCAGAAAGGGCTTGTCTCGGGCAACCATAGAATAGGGGACGAGTGGTGGAGAAGTCAAAATCATGGGCCCCATGATTTTGACTTCTCCACCCACTATATGACACATGGCGATAAGGTGTTGAGATAAAAGGGAAGAGATATCAAGTGGGGAGAAGTCAAAATCATGGGGAGAAAATAAAATGACTTCTCCCCTTTTTAACACCACATGTCCCTTATTCTATGGTTGCCCGAGAGCCCTGACAATCCGAGGTCTATACAGTTAACTTTTTTTTGGTTTTTTTGCTGGGTAACATTTACCTACCGTTGGATTAATGGTTAGTGGCTTCCATTGAGAAGTGGAACTCTTGCGACTCATCAATGGGGGGATTGGATTCCCAGATCTCCCTCATCAAAGAGGCGACACCCCACCACCGGTGGAAGAGGGGGTGTGTTGGGATTGGATTCATTTTTCTCTACAACTTTTACATGGATTAAAGTTTTAATAAGAATACAAATTTAAACCCTCCCCCCTTTAACTTGCTGTAAAGATAGTTAGGGAAGATGAAGACACGTTTTCTCTCCTAAAAGAAGTGAGGAAGAGAGAAATTGAGGCTAGTATTTTGCCTAATCAAATAAGAAAATAGTTAACGTACCCGGGGTTTCCATTTCATAATGGAATGGCCGATCCTCATTGGTCCACGACCCAATTTTAAATACCTACCTACTATGGTTAGTATTCACTCACCCCTAGGGTTAAGCAATCTAACCATGGTTAAAGAAGTGTTAAAAGGGACACATAGACACGGGGTAACATAGGAAACGAACCCATGGGTCCGCTAAGCACTGCTCAATCAAATATACCGATAAATGGACAGTTATCAATGGATTTGAGCCCATTAAAACTGTTATTAAGACTTGTTTTGAAGCCTATAGAAGGTCTTCATCCATGATTTTCACCATTGTCCCCACTGTAACAATTTATGTTCTTATGAAGTAATGTTCCTTAACCTCTTGTTTGGTTCCGGAGAAAATATATGAAAATAAAATGAAGAGAAAATTTGATTTTCTTAATGTAATTCTGATTTTTATATCTATTTTAACTAATCTTCTCAGTAACAAAACAACAAGGTAATATTTATTTACTTTTTATTTCTATGGTAATAGTTCCTTGAGAATTGATTAAAATGATTTGAAGTTCCATATGGACACTCAAAGAGTGAGAACGAAGGATAAAAGAACTAAATAAGTGAACACACAAGAGAAAGGTGTTTACGTGGTTCGGCAAAGAGCCTACTCCACGGGAAAAAGAGGGAAGAGACGTAATATTCATGAGAGCTCTGTGAACACCCCATTTTTACACCCCTAAAATTTCACTCACCTCTTATTTTATTTTATTTTATTATTTTATTTTATTTTATTTTATTCTATTTTATTTAGTTTTATTTTATTTTATTTTTTTTTTTTAGGGAGAGAGAGAGAGGAACCCCATGTTTAAAGCCCATGGGCAAAAATCCAGTCCGTGTGATTCTCGACCCAATAGCAAAGCCTACAACCTAATCTCAAACCCCAAAAAGTCCACACTCTAAACCAAAAGCCCAAGGCCCATGAGATATCTATAAAAGCCTGGAGTGGGGGATTTCATCAGAGAATATCCCAACCATTTACGGGTTGCAGAGCTCGGTTACTCTCCCTCGATTTCTCCCATTTTCCTTCCTACCGGCGAGATCACCACCGCAACAGTGGCTAGTCCCCGTTATTAGCAGCATACCCCATCAGATCACCTTCTCCGGCGAACTTCATCTAGATCCGGCCGGTGGCGAGCTGCTGCTGTTTCGATCATTCCCGGTTAGTTCTTCCTCTCTCTTTTCAATCTCATCATTTTGATTTCCCTTCCTCTCTTAATCCCGTTTCATCCGGATCTAGAGTTCTAGATCTGGATTTCCCTTTATCTGTTTTTCATTTTATTTGGGTTCATTTGTACTGATCCACATCCGGCCACACAGCGATAGCTCCGGCCAGATCTAATTTACACGGCGAGTTTTAATCCACGCCCAAGACCGGCTTACGGTAGAGGTTTCACTTCTAATCATCACCTCCGGCTGCCATCCAGCCCCGATCGGGCCAGCAATACCGCCGGCGAGCTCCCTGTTTTCGAGCAACCTTCATCTTCTCCAATCTGTTGAAGCCCAGCAGCTACACCACCTGAACCACGCTGATCCCTCTCTCCTCAGGTAATCAATTGAGTCTCCTCATAACTCAATCTTTAGATCTAGATCTGGAATTTCCAGATCTACATCTTCATTTTTCACCCATATTTCTTTTTTAGAATCGGTTCTATTCATAGTTCTCGTTCTTTCCCGAATTCTCTCTTGATTCATGTTGTACTCTTAATCCCTCGTTGCTCAATCTCTTTGTTTGGTTCATATTCATCTCATCTTCACTATTTTGTTTCTGTTACTTGATCTTAGTTCTACTGTTCTTCTTCTCTCCTCAGATCAATTAACAGAGCAGCACCGCTGGTCGTTCTATCCACCATAACTGTATTCGACCAGAAGAAGAAGCAGTGTCACCGGCTCTCTATCTTCCGTTCTTTTATTAATCTGTTGGAAATCCATTGTTCTGTGGATTTGTTTTTAGTTCTTATTTTTTTTAGCGAGAGATAGAGAGCCCAGAGCAACAGCCACACCATTACCCTCACACCATTCCGGTCAGGTATAATCTCTCCCTTTTATTTATTTCAATTAATTAATTTATTGTGAATTATCCTTGTGTATGTGCAATAAGGTTAGGCCGTAGCTTATTTTCTATTTGCCTACATGAGGCGTTAGGTAGTTCTTTAACACTAAATAATTAGCCTACCCCCGTTAGTTAGCCTTACAAAAAATCAAAAAAATATAAAAAAGAGTAAAATAAATTAAAGGTACTGGTCTATCTTCCCTTGGGACCTAGAGCAGGGTCCGTATTTAAACCATAGCCTCTTTGGTTTAAGGCCGCTCGATCCGCCCTGCTCTTTGCCTTTAAGATAATTAAATCAGTTAGATTTTATTTTCCTTTTTGCCTACCCTGGGCATTTAGTTTAGTTCTTGACTAGTTAAAACTTGTCAAAATTAAAAAATACAAAAAAAAAAGATAAATAAAAAAAATACAAAAACAACAAAAACATTTAAAAACCCACAAAATGCAAAAAAGACTTACCCTAATAAATGAACGCCCCCTAGAGCTCCCCCACGAGCGCCTAGCTACGCGGCCATCTCCTGGAGAGAGATTCATAAATCTCAATTCCACTTCCCCTCCCCAACTCAAACACGAGTTGGAAGTGACCACACTCCGAAACGAGTATAAAAACAGTCACGGACCCCCGAACTACTATGAGGGTCTGATTCCGACTAACCGGATAAGTAGGCAGCCCAATCAGGGTTCGACCCCAACCAAAAATAAACTTTTTACACCCCATATTGATTTGTATTCGATTAGCAAAATTAATAATTGTTTTAGGAAATGTTAAGTGATTTTTAAATGTTTGACTTGGACCTAATGAGTAGGTTACCATCATTGGATGGAGGTCCTGGGGTGCCTAACCCCTTCCCCAGGACCTAAAGGGATCTCTTACCTAGACTACTCTGGACCGTAGACCCCCTTATTTGGATTATCTCGGGATCCTACTTCCCCTAAGTAGGTGGCGACTCTTAGAATAAATTTAACGTTATTCCTCTACTCTCGGACCTTATCTTGACACTTAGAGTTGAGAGGGGAGGAAAGGCGGTAAATTTTGGTGTTTACAAGCTCACAATAAGAACCCCTCAATTAAATAGGAATACAATAATCCCATGGAATAAGAAATTACTAATTATAGACTCTCACACATATAAACAAATCATTTTGAAAGGATCCTCTTTCTCCAATAACACTCCCTCTCAAGTTGGAGCGTAGATGTCTATCGAGCCCAACCTGGACAAGATCTTATAAAACTTTGTTGAAGACAATCCATTAGTAAAGATATCTACTAGTTGGTCATCACTACGAACTTATGGAGTTCGGATAATATTGGCTTGTACCTTCTCTCGAACAAAGTGACAATCTACCTCGATATGTTTGATTCTTTCATGAAACACTAGATTAGAAGCGATGTGTATAGCAGCTTGATTAGAGTCAGTCTATGGGTACTCTCGTTTATACTCCCAAATATACTCTCTAATCTTAACCGTTTAATACCAACCACTAAGGGTCAAGATTTCAGTTGGCTTATTTTGTCTTTTCTATTGCCACATCACCAGGAATCCTAACCGTTTAATAATTGAGATAAACGGTTAGGATTTGGGAGTACACTTTGGGAGTATCCCTAGACTAATTCGCTTGATTATCACATAACATATCCATTGGTTGAGAAGTCTTGATTCCCAAATCACACAAGAGAGCCTGAATCTATATTAATTCACTTGCGGTAGATGTCATGACCCTATATTCAGCCTTGGCACTGGAACGAGCAACAACTTGTTTTTTACTTCTCCAAGTGACCAAATTACCTCTAACAAAAATGAAATACCTTGTAGTAGATCGCCTGTCAACTGGGCTCCCTGCCCAATTTGCATCATAATAACTTGTGACCTTGATATGACTGTAAACACCCCATTTTTACACCCTTAAAATTCTATCTTTAATTATTTTTTATTTTATTAATTTGATTTATTTTAATTTTGTTTCATTATGAAACCTTTGTAAGTCTTGAGAGAGAGAGAGTGAGAGAGAGAGAGACTATGTCCTAACCCCATCTCTTAATCCATTTCATTAAACCCCATTTCCCTAAACCCATGTTTAAAATTCCAATTCATCAAGCCCAAGTGCAATTAATCCAAATCCTTTAATGGCTTTAAACCCTAAGGCCCAAAGCCCATTGAAATCCCTATAAAAGCCAAGAGTTTAGGATTTTTACCCGAATCCCATTCGGTGAGAAGCCAAACGCCCCCCTCTTTCTCTTCTCCTGTTCTTCCTTTCTCTCTAATCTCTTCATCCCTTTGTTCTCCCCCGCCGACGGCAGCATCTACCTCTGATCGCCACTTCCATCTCAGCAATGGACCAGTAGCAGCTCCATCACCGCCGAAGCCCTCTCTGTTATCCCTACTTCACGCCATTTCAGTCCTCCATTGAGAATCTCTTGGTTATGATTCATTTCAGTCCAGCTTGCGACACCACAGCAGCTCCACCGCAGTAGCTCCATCATCGGATTTTTCTCCAAAATCTCCTTCGACCAGCAGCAACCAGCAAGTTGCAACTCCGATCACCACCAGTCTCGATCATCATTTTCTTCGGTAAACCATTGCTATCAGCAGCAACAGCCCCATCTGCAAGCTCAGATCCACTTCCGGCCACCACTTTAGACCACCTTTGATCGCCAAGCCATTCTCCATCGTTCTCCTCAGCAGCTTGCTTGAGCTCCCAATCATCAATCCAGTGACCAGTGGCTAGATCTGATCCCAAGTGCTTAGCTCCTCGCATCCTGAATCAGTCAGCGGCAGTTCCCTCTTCTCCAGTAGATCTCAAAGATCTCAATCACCAGTTTCCCGCCGGCGAGCGGCACTCCCTCTTTGCTTAGCTATTCTCCGGTCATCTGCTCCGGCAGGCGGCCACACCCAACAGCTTCTCCCATTGTTATGTTTTTAATTTTTAATTTTACTTCTTTATTAATCTGTAATTAAGTACGAGAGTGAGTCCCTCTTCCCTGATTCGAAGCAACGGCTCCACCATCACCACCTCCTTCTACACTCAACCTCGGTCAGGTAACTCCTCCCCATTTCTTAATTCCTTTCTTCTGAATTTATGTGTAATGTGTGGTTGTTTGGAGATCTTATATCAGAGGGACTGTTAATCTTCAGAGTGTTCAGATTTGGGTGAATCAAGATGTGAGACCAATTCTTTTGGTCTGGTCTTGTTCAAAACGTGAATTCAGGGATCTGTTTTGTTCAAGACCAGGATACCAGCAGTCCCTAGGTGCATGTTTGGCATAAGATCCGAAAGTCCCTGATTACTGTATTGTGTTCATCTTCTTAGATCTTTGCCAAAGTTGATCTCATCTTTCAATATTGGACCAAAGCCGGTTAATCATGATTCATCAATGGGCATTGGCACAATAGCTTTGCACCAACCTTTAGTTTAATTTCAGTTTGAACCACATTTAATTTAATAATTTAAATTGTAACTGTAGACCATTTTAGATGTAGAGAAAGGGAAGGCCACGATCCCTAAACCAGGCCCTATTTTTTAAGGGCTCAATTGATTAGGGCCTAGTGAGTACGATTCTCATTCAGGCTTATTATCATGTAATTTATTGTAATTATTCATGTATATTCATGCATTTAGGATTAGGCGTAGCTTTTTTTGTTCATTTTTGCCTACAGGGGGCACTTAGGTGGATTTTCTATCCTAAATAATTGGCCTACCCTGTCAGTAGTCTTACAAAAAAAATCAAAAAAATATATAAAAAATCAAAATAAATTAAAGGCACTGGTCTATATCCATTGGGGTACTAGAGCAGGGTCCGTATTTTAAACCATATCCTTTTTTGGTTTAAGGTCGTTTGATCCGCCCCGCTCTTTGCCTTTAAATTAATTAATCACTTAGGCCTTATATTCTTTTTTGCTACCTTGGGCACCTAGGTTAGTTTCTTGACTAGTTAAACTTGCCAAACAAAAAAAATTAAAAAATACAAAAAAATTCGAACAAAAAAATACGAAATCTCAGGGAAATGAACAGAAAAAAAAACATCACAAAAATCTAAAATGAAGAAGATAATCTACCCTAATAAATGAACGCCCCCTAGAGCTCCCCCGACGCAGGAGCAGCACCTAGGCTGACAGTAACGAAGCAACCCATCTCCCGGAATGAGATTCATAAATTTTATCAATTCCGCAGCCCCCAACACAAACACGAGTTGGAGTAACACACTCCGAAGCGAGTATAAAAACAGTCAACTCCCGAACTAGTATCAGGGTTTGATTGACTAACTGGATAAGTAGGCAGACCGAACCAGGGTTCGACCCCAACCTAGGATAGAATTTTACACCCTGCTATGTTTTTTGTGCTCTTGATTAGCAATTTATTATTGTTTAGGAAATTTAAGTGATTTTAAATGTTTGGCTTAGACCTAATGAGTAGGTGAACATCATTGGATTGGGGTCCTGTGGTGCCTAACCCCTTATCTAGGACCTTAAAATGAATCTCTTACCTAGACTACTCTGGCCGTAGGCACCTTATCTTGGGTTTATCTCAGGATCTTACTTCCCCTAAGTATGGGGTGGCGACTCTTATAATAAATTTAGCGTTATTCCTCTACTCTCGGACCTTATCTTGACATTTAGAGTTGAGAGGGAGGAAATGCGGTAAATTTATGTGCTTACAATGACATATCTTGCATCCATATTCCACGCCACCAGGTGAAACCTTCAGGTATGAAGGATCTTGTTAACTACATTCATGTGAGTGACCTTGGAGCACTGCATAAACTGACTAACAAACTAACTGCATATGTAATATCTGGACGATGAGATAGTCAAATAAATTATTTTCCAATCATTCTTTGAAATTGATGGACATTACTCTAAGAGTTCTCCATCCAATCCAAGTTTACCATACCTGTAGTGGAGTTTCATAGATTGCACTAAGTCCTGTTCCGTAGTAAGTCCAAGACAACCTTCTTTGATTAAAAAAATAAGCATTTTTTTAAAGAGTAATTGACATTCCTATAAAGTATTTAAGATCTCAAATCTTGATATGCAAATTTCTTGTGAAGAAGAGACTTCAATTGAATAATTTCTTGAATATATTTTCTGTAATGACAATATCATTACATAAACAAAAACAACAGTAAGACCTAAATAAATGAGGAATTCAGTTGACTTCGCAACTCATAGCATGAGAACAGAATCTAAAAAAAAAAAAAAAACATTTTTTTTTAAATTTTTGAGCATACCAGCTTAGGGATATTTAGACCATACAAGGCTTATTTACTTGTCAGGAACAAGGTGCATTAAGACTCCAGAGTGTCTGGTTGGACACTCATATAAACTTATTCGTCCAAATCTACATGTAGGAAAGCATTTTTAACATACATGGAAAACAATGACCAATTTATGATTAATAGAGCAAATTGATTAGAAAGTATCTGAACTGGAGTCATTGTGGTACAAGAGCAAAGGTTCCCTTATAGTCAACATCCGTAGGTCTGTGAGGTACCTTTTTTTGACTAATCTAGCTTATAGCTGCAAGGCTCCCCTCACTGTTGTATTAATTTTGTATACTCATCTACATCCACGGGGTTCTTTCATTAGGTAATATGATAATGTCCATTGTAAGATTTTTTGTCAAAGCCTGAAGTTATTCATCAATAGCTTTTCTCCAAATCGATTGGGCATTGATCATAGAAGTTATAGGTTTATTGAAGATAGAACTTAAAAAAGGCTAAATGTAATGGAGACATATTATTCATAGGTCAATGATTTTGGATGAGAAAAGCTACAGCAGGATGAGGTATAAAAGTCTTGTAGAAAATTTGGTTGTCCGCCTTGAAAACTTTAGGGAGCGGTTATGCAGGAACGTCAGAGGTGAGGTTTCTTATGTATTTTCAAGCCTAAGGCTTAGATGGGGCACTACAGTTGGTTCTAGGCACTGACTAGGGCAGAACTAACAATTGGAAAAGGGAACATGTTAGTAAAACATTCCCCCGGGATGAATCTAGGACATACTTTAGACTGAGGTGAAAGAAATAGTCAACTTTAACAAAAGAAACATTTTTCCGGGATAATAAAATGTTTTACTTTAGGGTCAGACATTTTATCCTTTTGGGTGGAGAATGAACCAAAGAAAACACATGCGTGTAGCACGGAGCATCAAGTTATCCGATGAGAGCAGAGAAAACATGGAACATAGGCAAAGACCCCAAAAATACAACAGATGAGAGCGGTCAATTGGCCGATTTTTTAGAATTAAATAGGAGACGTATAGCAAGAAGAAACCCGGCGAGGGGGAGCTATTTATCAAAGTAAGCAGACGGCAAGGACACCATGAGCTCAGTACTGTTGGGAAAAATGCATTTGGAAACATAGGAGACTTGTAGTTTCTAAAAGATCTGTGTTTTTTTGAGCACACCATTTTGTTGTGGATACCTACACAAACTAGTTTGATGAAATAATGTCCTGCTTGCTAAAATATTCTGAGGGAAAGATTGTTAATAAAACTCAGTCACATATCTGACGGGAATCTTAACACAAGCATTTAAATGATACCAAGTCATATATCAAATTTTTAAAAGGCAGAGTTTAAATCTCACCTTTTAAATTTTAAGAATAGATTCATGTAGCACCGAGACAATCATCAATAAAAGTGACAAAATAATTATAAACATAAAATAGTCTACCTGGATTAGGACCTAAACATCAGAATGATCAACTCAAGGTTCAGTGGAACCCTGGAATAAAGAGGAATCAAAAGGTTACAGGATTCTGTTAGAAAATTGACAGTTCACCAAATATAAGAAGTATGAGATGTCATGGGAAAAAAGTAAAGCAATGTGCGATCAAAAGGGGTGCCTAAAGCTTGTGCAGACACATTGTTTTTATTGGAATCAACATCAACTGCATTGATGGTTATGTTGGAGCAGAGTATAGCCCATGCGAAAGATACTTACCATCTCTTTCTTGTAACCTGATCCTGAAGTACCACAAGTGAGGGGAAAAAAATAATGCACATTTCAGGGTATTAGTGAGTTTCTCAACAGATAAATAATTTGAGAAATGATAAGAATATAAAGAGCCTCTGAGCTAAGGTAAAGCTAAAAAAATATTAACAGTGACATGACCGTGAATGCCGGGAACCGAAGCCCAATTGGCAAACATTAAACAGTGCTTATCACTTTGAAAGTAAAATTTAACAAATAGTTGGAACCTTGTCATGTGAGTGGTGGCACCTGAGAGTCCACAATTCAAGTTACAAATATAGAGATAGATGAAAAAAATGCTTTAGGAGTGGACCTGAACACGGGTAGAAGGTGAAGGTTCTGAAGTGGTGCTTCAAGCTTACTAGTTGTTGGAGAAAGTTGGGCTATTGTTGCCCAAATGGAGATAGAGGTATCTAATAGTGACAGTATCGGATCTGATGTAACATGGTGACAAGCTTTTTAACTTTGAGTTTTGACGGGGGTATTGTAGAATCAACAACGATCTATGTGACCAATCTATTACAATGATCACAACATTGTCCTTGCTCCCAATCTTGAGAAGATATGTTCTCTTACAGCTTACCAACGTGTTGTTGTTGTTTCTGTAGCTACCATTAGAGCATTAGATTCAAAAGTGGTATACTGGTTGTAGAATCAACACCATACTTCTTCTGGTTTTTGATAAGGATAGCTCCAAAACACTCGAAAGAGAAGAACCACTTCGCGATCCCATTAGAATTTGGCTTCCGAAGCCTGTCCATATCAGGTTTAAACTAGCCACTAACTGAAAAACACTTTGTCACGCTAAAACTTTTTTTGTAAAGTTTTAAGGTAAATAGTAGGCGGAAATATACGGTAATTCATCCCACATGCTTTTAGTTTCTAGATGTTTAGCTGAAAGATTTGTTCTACTTTTTATAGTCAGCAAACTGTGTTAATTGAAAAATCAAGCCTAGCTTTTAGTTTTGGTGCCCCATACAAAATCCTTAACCGATTCCCAAGGTCTTTCGCGTTCAAGAGGGTGGAAGATTCGGCAATCTTGGGCTCCAAGAGTTAAGAGAGTAAGATATAACAGCAATCATTTGATTCAATTCTGCAAACTTAGGGGCATCCAATTTAGGTTGCAACAATTTTTCAATTAATGTCCTAGTTTTGATTTTCCCCAAGCGATAAAGAAAACAACTCTCGATAGACCAAGGGACATAATTCAGTCTATTCAAACAAACAGAAGAAGAGAGAGACTCATACTAGGAGTTACTATTGCCTTTGCACAAAAAGACAAAGCTCAATAAAAGTAAAAAAAAAAAATTTTGTTCAAGAGGGATAGATCATTCACTAGTTAGACAGCTGTAATGCACATAATGATGGATAAGAGCGACACAACAAAGAATACCCAGTTGAGTGTGATGAGAACTCAACCAATTCAATAGGTGAGGGAGTAGCCCTATATATGTGTCTAGTGTACCGCACGAGTCGCACTGGAAGCATACTTTGTTCTTTCTATATGTGTCGCCACCCCCCCCGGTATGAAAGACGCCAATTCGCATCTGAGTGATTTGTAGGAGCTTGACAGATATAAGTGTAAAGGCACCTATCATCACGAATTAGACTTGGACTTGTATCAGTGAATACTTGTATAATTGACTCCAAAACCAAAGAAAGTCCCAAAGAGACAAGAGTATTCTTCTATGCAAGCAACGACGACTACTTTCTAACAGGTGGGTACTCCTGCAACCCCAGCCTTACACAACACGAGTAGCATGTGGAGATTTTTTTTGAGGTCCGGAAAGTGCGGGGAAACCGTTCGAGTTAAAGGAGAGACGTCAGCCTCCACTCCAAAACAGGTGATCGCGGTTAAGGCGTGGCGGTGCATTGTCCAATGGCTTCTTCTCATAGCTAAGCAGCAACATGTATATGAATATTCGAATTGTAAAACGACACGCTCTAAATAAGGGTAGAACACCAAGAGAAAGTTGTTTACGTGGTCGGCAAAGAGCCTAATCCATGGCGAGAAAGAGGGGCAGGCAGATATTATTCATGAGAGCTACAATAAGACAACCCTCAATTAAAAATTAGAATACAATAATAACAATGAAAAAGGAAAATATATTTAGACTACACACATAGTAAACAAATCCTGTTGACAGGATCCTATTCCCAATAACAAGATAGTAGCATTAAAGTGTTTTTTTGTTGGTTCAATACAAGGCCTTAAGTGCATATTTGATAAACATTATGGTAGTTTTTTGAGAATAAAAATATACTTTATTAAAGGTATGCTATGGCATTTGACCTAAAAGAAGAGCACAAGATTCTATCGTGTCAACCCTAGGTCATTACCACCTAAGGGGGTTTTTCAGGGCTAGGGCCGTACGTCTGAGTTCAACTCAACTTTTAAGTGGGAGGTGTGTGCGAGGACGTTGGCCTTTCTTCGAACGCCTGCCTTTGGTCCGCACGTCTTGAACTGTAGTATGTGGATTGCACTGGGGGCATGGTACTGGGTGGTAGGTGCTTGATAGGACAGGCTAAATTTGACGCCCACCC
>JABCRI010000166.1:0-72509 GCA_015143295.1 Tetracentron sinense | reverse complement strand
CAGATAAGATAGGAGAAGAGACGATTTCCATAGCATGCCGTGGTAGCTTGATGTATTCATGGTTTCACATAACCTGATATCCACACGGTTCAGTGTTGTTTAGTTAAGTACATGGGAATCCGGAAGAGGTTTCGAAGACGAAGGGTACCACTGATGTCGGATCTTGTTTGACAGAATGACATTGTGAGGTCGTGGGTATGTCAATTCCGATTATGCTAGAGACATTTGACAAGAGGGCCTCTACATGGTACTTGTTTACACTGGGTGGAGGATAATTATCGGAGATCCATGTTGCAGCCTACTGGCTACTACAGCTTGTCAACGCCCAAGGCTTCAGTACATTGCAAAGCTTCCAAGCACCAAGGAAATCTGTTGAGAAGTTTTGGTTGGTGAACTGCAAGCAAGGTTTAAAAACTTTTTTCGAACCCCGGTAACGCATGGCTTCAACCTTTACTTAACAGTATTCGGCCTTTACTTAGTTTTTCCTTTTTTTGCTTAACAAAATCCAATACATATAAAAAATAAAACTCTAATAATTGAGTAAAAGATATACTTTAAAAGCCAATAGAAGTTCAAAATTAAATAAGAGATTCGATTGGTAGTAGGTTGTTGACCATACTGAAAGAAACAAAACCTGTATTAGATTCTTTTAACATTCTTGAATTAAACCACAAATCATGTTATCACCAAAAAAAAAATGATTTTAGGAGAAAAAAAAATGTACTAAGCATCGTAAAGAATACGAGAGGAAGCAGAGAGGTTTTAGAATGCTTTGTGATTTTCCAAACCCGTCCTATGACCGCAACCTTTATGTATCGGCGTAACGCCTGTTACGTAACGGTTTGGGCGTTAAATTTGTTTCCTGGATAAACAGTAAATTACGGTAATCGTATATCGATTTATCGAGGCCATCGCGAAACCTGTAGGCGTTTACGTACAGTTTTGCGATTTTTTAAACCATGCCGCTATTAAGCATGAGAAATGATTCTTCACTGTCGCCATCAATGCCATACACTGGCGCAGATCCAGTTACCATTTAGAACGAAGCCATTGATGTCGCGCTTCCACTTCCTTAGAGAGCTATATCGTAGCAGAAGATTTTTTGGAGAGAAATTCCATAATGGAACCTTCAATATGATGCTACACGCCGGTCACAATATTTCGGCTCACGTTTAAGCATTGCTTGAACTTGTGAATATCATGAGTAATAATCACACCCTTGAGGGCGTGTGATGAAGCATCTGTGTGAGATGCAATTATCCTTCACCCGATGCAGAGCCGAATTGAGCTAAGGTGAGATGTTAGAATTTGTTCCATTTTTGTTGCATGAGCGCTCGATGTCACGTCTCCAAGGTGGGGATCGACGCCGGTAGCGTTACGTTTTCCAGAATTTCATTTCCGGGTTTTTCTTATTTCAACCTTTTGGAACTCGGGTTTTAAAAACGCGAGAGTTTCTACATATAGTCTGGAGCAATCCTTTCTTATGATATGGAGAGGATTTTGAGATGTTGAGGAACACTTGTAAGCTCTTTGCTATGATAATCTAGTGAATAAGATATCTCCCTGTGGACGTAGCCCAGTTGGTGAACCACGTATTCGTGTTGTGTTCTTGTGTGTTTTCTGTTTGCATTCTTTATGTATTCTTTCACCACATCATGCTTGCTTGGGAATTGTATCGGGCCTTCTACAATATGGAGATGATGGAGGTGCGTTCGACGAGATGACGATGCGGCTGTTTTCTTGTGAAGATGTGGAATGGGTTCGGCCACAACCATCAGTGTCATTAAGAAAAAAAACTGATTGTTGATTGTGTTAGAGAGAGAGAAATCAAGACTTTGTTTTTTGTGCCCATCGAGGCCCATATCAGGAAGCGGACCAGTGACCTCCTTTGGCAAGCCCAAAGCGAACTCATCTACCACTTTTCCAGACCCAGGGCTCTTACAAAAACTAAGACCCGTGACCCTTTGACAGACCATATTCAAGATCGTGGATCTCAGATTTGTCCCAAAGATTCCCATGTTCATTGCCCAAGGGTATTCGGCCCCTTTGAGGCCTTGACCCTATTAAGGTCCACTCCAGTCTCAATGACCGAGTACTGTCTAGCCATTGAAGCCCATATATCCTCTCCATTTACACATATCCCAACAGAGTTACGATTGTCACATCTCATTTGTACCCGACATTGGAATGACTACACTACGTATCTGATCGCGTACTCGAAACTCATGCATATGTTCAATCCAATTACTTTGAGGAAGAGTAATAGAGTATATGTATGATAATGATATGCATGAGATGCACCATATCATTATCATTATTACAATTGGAAGGATTTAATTTAGAATGAGATTGAGATTTGATTAACATTATTTATGAATGATTTGATTTAGTTTCTATATTTATCTATATACTATTATCTATTTAAACCCTAGTTGGATCTCTCTTTGTAATCATCTACGAGATTTCAATAATATCAGTTTCTCTATATGCCTCTGTGGGTTACTAGTTATCTTGAGTTCCCCTTATATCGTCCCACTCAAAAAGAAATAGAAGGACTCAGACCTTCATATCTTTCAAGGCCATACTGATATTAATATCATGAAAATACCTGATTTCCATTTTGATTCATTTGGACAGTGTACTACTGAATTACAGCGACACTGATAGTAAGATCAACATCCTTCCTTTGCTTAAGAGGATAATCCAACATCGTATACCTGTTTGGGTTTACAGGTGAGTTTTTCCCCCACCAAATTAGAAAAGAAGAGAGACAATTTTGAATTTAAATTTGAACAGTATCATGATCAATAAATTTTCCCAACTGTAGTGGGGATCAAGATTCTGTTGTACCACTATTGGGCACACGGACACTCGTCCGTGAACTAGCTCGTGATCTGAACTTCAAGATCACAGTCCCATATGGAGCTTGGTTTCACAAAGGCCAGGTAATTGTGCATTACACATTTTGTTCATCATTTTAAATTGTTATTCATAGATTTCCAGTCATTGAATAATAACCCAAGCATAGTTGTATGTGTTGCACATTTATATCTTCTTTTGTGAATAGGTGGGAGGTTGGACAACCGAGTATGGAAATTTGTTGACATTTGCGACTGTAAGGGGTGCTGCCCACATGGTACCCTTTGCACAGCCATCAAGAGCTTTGCATCTGTTCAGTTCATTTGTGCATGGCAGAAGATTGCCAAACACAACTCGTCTTTCGATCGGTGACTAATAATTTTTTGTCCAATCACGTTGGTAATGGAAGTTTTGAGTCATCTCTCACGATAAAACATTGATTAAGTTTTTTTAGTGGTAATTGGGAGATCAAGGCAATGTAAAGGTAGGACTTCTTCCTTATAATTCAACGTAACTACAATAGAATGTGACATTTTTATTCTACTTTTTTTGTTTTGTTGATTAAGAGCACACACACGCACTTCACACACACACATGCACTTGGACTACAGAAGATGGAACCCAACCCATCAACCCTGTAGAAGCTATCTCCATCACGCGCCACGGATCGATCGGCCCTCGGCCATCCTTGGTTTTGTCAACACGAGCCAACTTTTAGAAATCTTCACTTTGGTGAGAATTCCGTGACACCATTATGAACCAAGAGAACCGATTTGTTAATTACCAAGCAAACCTTCAAGATAGACCACCGCCTTATCCACATTCGAGAAGCACCTCCACCTCGAACCAGAATCTTTCTCAAAATTCTGTTACTCGTTTGCAAATACTGCAAACAACCGATTGATCTACCCATCTCTACACCATCTGTGAGAGAGACTTACCAAACAACCTTTTGGCCTAGCCCATCTCTGCACTATCTACGAAAGAGACCCACCAGCTACACACACCCTCGAATCTCCCTAAAAAGCACTCTATCATATTCGACAAAACTTAGTCAAAATCCATGTATAGCCTGAAAACTCGTCCTCTTTCCTAGAAAAATTCTGGACGAGGAAATTAGCCCATCCCTTCGCCAAAGACACCTTACCATCTGCTTCCTTTCAGAAACCTACCGGAATACCCGTCTTTGCCCCGACTCTGAAAGAGACCCTAGGTGAGCTTTCTACCCACCGCATAACATCTGGTTTCTGATTCCTGCAAACCTTATAGAAGTTCCACCTACACCCCGTATTCCATCCTGGAGATGTACAACCATAATTCTTCTCCTTTGTCAAAACTAAGTATCCATGTTTTTCCCGCTTTATTTTGATCACTCCACCTCCTGCTGTGTAGCAACAGCCTAGGAAGTATCACTGGCCAAGTGAAATTAGATTTCATTGTGACTTAGGAACACCGGCTACCCCTCCCAAAGTCTGAACTACTTCGTTGAACGAAGCCCCAGAATCTAATGACCACTTTATTAGAAGAATGTCCATACTATTGGAAACTGTGAGATCTTCTCCAAAGAATGTCCATTGATCAGTGGTGTGCGAGGAAGATAACTTAGAGAGCCGATCAATCGGCCAGGATGGCGCCGATCGATCGGCCAAAGTGGGATTTGCGTAGATTTCTGGGAAATTAAGTCTTTTATGTTTTGGAAACTCCTAATTTGAGTGGATGACTTTCTATTGTCTAGGATTCCAAGTTTAAGCCTATAAATAGGGGATTATAGGTCTAAGATTTGTATTGAAAGATCATGGAAACATGAGAGTGTGAATATTGAGGCTCCCGGGCAGAGCGGGTTTGCTCTCGGGGAAAGTTCTAGTTGTTCTCATGGAGAGTGTGAGATAATAGAAAGAGTTTAAGCATACTAGAACTTGGAAAATGTTTAAGAGATGATAGATAGGAATTGTTCATGGGTTCATTGAGAAGGTGACTTGAGTGGATTGTACAAGGGGCTCTGGGCTTGGGTTGAGATTTAATATAAGAGGAGAGTGTATATTGTATTGGGTTTATCAAGATTTCTCTTAATAAAGAAGAAGCAATCGGATCTTGACCTGGGGACATAGACAGGTTATTGCCGAACCACGCATATCTCTTGTGTTTTTCCTTTTGTGTGTGTGCTTGTTTATTTTCCATCAGGTGTTATTCTATTTTTTCCCCAACAAACCCTTCTCACCAAAAGGCCTCACTCTTTGGTGAGAGGGTAGAGCCTTAAGTAGTACCAAATCTAGTTTGAGCTATCTGATGTGGGACAAATTGGGCAGTAGCACCAATCATCTACATCAAAGGAGAAATATAAACCACCGGAGGGGTGGCCTAGTGGTCTCTAGGGTGAGGCGTAAACTTGGACGTCTTGGGATCGATTTCCTATGCCCTCTCGGGACCAGCCATCAGGTTGGATTTATCCTAGCCTTTAAGTTACATGTGGTGGTCGGTGGCCTTGCCACATGTTGAGGGGATTAGTCGGCCAAAGATTGGATACCCTTTACCAAAAAAAACAAAAAAGGGAAAGTATAAGCCGTTAAACTTTTTTTGTTTGATTAAGAACACTACACAACTCACACAGGTCACTTAGACGCGTGCAGTTGGACCACAGAAGACGGAACCCAACCCTTCTCACCAAAAGGACTGACTCTCTTTGTGAGAGGGTGGAGCCTTTTAAGTAGTACCAAAGGTAGCCGATGAATAGGTAAAGCTTCGTTAAATTGATTAAAGAGTTGATACCAACTTACATTAATGCAGACACATACGAATAGGGCCTCGGATTGTCTCTGGAGAAGCCAGAAAACCCTCTCGGGGTTCCATACATTGTGCAACAGTTGGCAGAAAGAGGGGAGAAGTCATTCCATTTTCTCCCCATAATTTTGACTTCTCCCCATATGATATCTCTCCCCCTTATTCTCATACACATATCGCCACATGTCTTAATATGTGTGGAGAAGTCAAAATCATTGCCCCATGATTTTGACTTTTCTACCACTTGTCACCTATTCTATGGAACCGAGACAAGCCCTTTCTGGCTTCTCCAGAGACAATCCGAGGCCTACGAATAGAAAGCAGAGGAGACAAAATCATTGAGAAAATTCAAATCCGTAACAATGGTAAACAAAACGAAGCGAATGGATGATTTTGATTTGGGTGTGATATCATTTATTAGGGTAAATTACACTCACCTCCCCTGAGGTTTGATGAAATTTCAAAAACCTCCCCTCTAATTTCTTAAATTACATTCCCCTCCCCTGTCATACTCTTGATTTTAACACTGTTAATTAAAGTTACCAATTTTCCATTTTACTCCTATTACTTGATCAAGGAATTATGTTTTTACCGTTTGAAAGCTCTACCAAAGAAAAACATAAACTCCCAAGCCACCACATGTCCCTTTTAATACCCATTAACTATGATTAAGATTTACTCACTCCTAGGGTTTATCCATCTAACCTTAGTTTTAGGGAAAAAATAACCTTAGGTTTTTTTTGGAAAGGTAAAATAACCTTAGGTTGGTTATGCTTAACCTCAATTAAAGAGGGCTTTACAAGCCGTCATGTGTCCCTTTTAACACCCACTAACTGTGGTTAAGATTCACTCATCCCTAGGATTCATTAATCTAACCTTGGTTATAAGAAAATAAAATAAAAAATATTAATCTTAGGTTAATTATGTTTAACCCCAATCAAAGGATCTCTATAAGCCACCACGTGTCCCTTTTAACACCCACTAACTATGGTTAAAACTCACTCACCCATAGGGTTCATCCATCAAACCTTGGTTTTTAGAAAAAAAAAACCTTAGGTTGCTTATGCTTAACCACAATTAAAGGGAGCTCTACAAGCCGCCACTTGTCCCCTTTAACGCCCACTAACTATGGTTAAAATTCACTCACCCCTAGGATTCATCCATTTAACCTTGAATTTTTTTTTAAAAAAAAACCTTAGATTGATTATGCTTAACCACAATTAAAGGGGGCTCTACAAGTCACCACGTGTCCCCTTTAACACCCACTAATTGTGCTTAAGATTCACTCACCCCTAGGATTAATCTATCTAACCTTGCTTTTAAGAAAAAAATAAAAATATTAGCCTTAAGTTAATTATGTTTAACCACAGTTAAAAGATCTCTATGAGTCGTGTCCCTTTTAATACCCACTAACTATGGTTAAGATTCACTCACCCCTAGAGTTCATCTATCTAACGTTGGTTTTTAGAAAAGCAATATATATACTTGATTTTGGAAATATATATATTAACCTTAAGTTGATATTATTAACCTTAGTTTTTAGAAAAGCAATATATATACTTGATTTTGGAAATATATATATTAACCTTAAGTTGATATTATTAACCTTAGTTAGAAACCAATTAACATTTATTATATTGAATTAACTAACCTTGTGTTGGAAAAGGGTAATTTAGACATTTTAAAATGTTCAAATGATGACATCATCAAAATCCATCCATCAAGTAACGGCAAACTTAAGGAAATGGGGTATACGTTATAGACAACCAAAGTTGAGGGGAGGGTAGTTTAATTTCATAAACTAGAGGGGAGGTTTATGAAATTTCACCAAACCTCAAGGGAGGTGAGTGTAATTTACTCTATCATTTATCTATTTTCGGTTACACCCTAACCGAAATGAATGGGTGTTACACAATCATTTGACCTTATATTCCGAACCATAAATTTTAGAAACTCATCCTATTTCATTTGTTTAAAATTTTTACTTTTTCTCCCTCTTAAGTTAAATATAACAGTTTAAATATCAAGCGGAGCTCTGCATCATGCGTAGCTCCCTTTTTACACTACATAAGGGCAAAAGTGTAATTATTGATAATTACACTTTTTCCCCATGTAGTGTAAAAAGGGAGCTCCGCATGATGCAGAGCTTCCCATGAAAATTAATCTCTAGATATAATCATTCCATTTTATTTTTTGCATTAAAAATTGTATAATGATTATTTGCATGAGCGCGTTCTGCCCAACGAAACGCGCACACCTCCACGGGATGCCATGTGCCCATTTTTCTTAGGGTTCATCTATCTAACCTTGGTTTTAGAAAAATAATTTTAGGTTAGTTAAGACTCATTAATGGTTTGAAATCTTCACAATTCACTTTTGGGAAAATCAGCTTATGACTTTTTGATTGGGTATTTCTCAACTTTTTCCAATTAGTGAGCATAGTTAATACAATTAGCAAGTTTAGTATATAGATTTATGGATTTCAAATGAAATTAACAAATTTATGATAATGTAATGACCCGCATCTAATTCACTAATTTCATAGTCATATGAGTTAATCTCATTAATAAATGCTCATAAAAATATACGAAAATCCTATGAGAGAATTAAAGTCTTAAAATCTCGAATTTCAAAACCCAATTAATCCATTTGATTTAGTGAATTTATAGAGATAAATTGTACTAGATCAAAGAAGAACAAAAAGTAGCAAAAAAGTATAAAAAAAAAAAAAGGGAAAACGGCGCTGGCGATCGATCACCCAAAACGCCGATCGGCGGCAGGGTTACGTGGTTTCGTGGTTTTTTTTTGAGTCCCTAGGGCTCCAAAGGTATAAATACCCTTTTTTACTCATGGGGAGGGTTTCCAAAGCCTTCTAAAAACATAAAAGAGAGAAAAATGGAGAGTTTTTGAGAGATCAAAAAGAGAGGAACAGTAGGAGTTAAAAGATTCGGCCAGAAAAAGGGAAAAGATGCGGGAAGATCAAAGTAGAAATCATTCGCAAGCGATAGATCGTAGGGAGATGATCAAGTGAGGTAAATAACGAATCTAATATTCAATATTTTGAGTATTTAAGTTAAATAATAAAATAAAAAAAGAGATGAATCTAGGCAAGAATGTAAGAATATGTGGGTTGTGAAGAACTATAGTTGCTCCTATATTATTGTTGATGGATCTATTAAAATAGGATGTGAAGAACATGTTTATGATCTCAGTTATTACTTTTGCGATTAAAATAGGATGTGAAGAACCTAATTTTTATGTATTATTATTGATGGTTAAAAATAGGATGTGGAGAACCCATGTATAATATTGTTTCATTATTTTGATGGTTAAAAATAGAATGTGGAGAACCGATTTATGATTTTTTTTTCATTATTTTGATGGTTAAAAATAGGATGTGAAATACCTAATTATGATACCTTTTATTTATTCTCGAATCATTAAATGCGAATAACCATGTTTAAATTAATTATGATTCAACAAGGGGATGGAAAAATTATTTGAAGTATGTGGAGTTATGAGGAGAATGAGATGATGGATGAGATGAAATGGATGATTTAATTTGTGATATTTTAACAATATGTGAACTTGATTTTATGTTTAAAACCAGGAGAATTATTATTAATTAAAGACATTATAATTAAGACGTTAATCTTAATTAAAACTGAAAAGAGATTTCAATATGTAAGTTAGCTCGTAAATTATGAATATTTTAATGACATCGGTGATGTTTGATTGTAGTATTATATGAAATACGATAAATTGTGTGTTTCTGTTATATCTTTAATACATGATATACTATTGGGTAAACGAACCTCTGATGAAAGTCGAGCTTGCCTAGACCTGGTTAACATAATGGTATGGGACGCTATGGTGAGATGTCCTATAGCCCTCGATAGTTAGTCTTAGGTGTAATTTAAACAAGAGGTATATCATTGTGCACTCACGAATGAAAAATCTGTAAAAGTAAGAAAAAGAATTAAAGACATTAATGAGAGGTTAAGTAAGACCAAAAGTAAAGTAAGAAAAGTATGAAAGTAAGAAAGAAAGACATAAAAGCGATAAATGTATGTTGTGTTGTACACCACCGGATACCATCAGAAAGGACGAGATTTATGCCAAAGTAAATAAGCCGTCGTACCGGAAAATGTACTAAGCCGTCCGTACCGGATAATGTACGAAGGGTGGTATCTCGGTAAAGTAAAGTATAGTAACCCCTTTCCTTATACGGTAAAACGATATTTTAAGTTATTACAAATGCATGTGAATAGGTATTGGTGTGATGATAATATATGAAATACGAAAAGTAAGAAAAGAAATAAAAGTAAGGAAAGAAAAAAAGTAAGAAAGAAGAACAGAAAGAATGAAAAGAAAGAAAGAAAGAATAGAAAGAAGGAAAAGGAAGAAAAAGAAAGAAAAAAAAAATTAGCATAATGTAAATGTTTTAACTTCTGTACTCTAATTTTATATGCAAGTTAATGTGTGAAGTGATGAAATGCATGTAAATGTTATTCTTTGTATTGTTTATTATGCTCTGTTATATACACGGAGTAACTCGTTCCTCAGCCGATTACTTTTGTTGTCGGCAGGTCCAGGTTCAGGTTCAGGTTCAGGTTTTGACATTTGTGCACCCGGCCCTTGGGAAGAAAAAGAATACATCGAGGAACCTGAAGGAGATTATCCCGAGGAAGAAAAGGACCTTGATCGATGACCCTATTATTGAAGTCGTGTTATGGTTATGTAAATTCTGGATGATTTTAATTATGAATAGAGATACATGTTAGTAGTCTTTATGTTTATGGTTCAGATGGGTGACCAAGATTTATTACTTTTCAGTTAGATTATGGGATTGGAGTTTTAGTTGATGTTTTATTTTAAGAAAAAATTTTAGGTCCATATTTTTGTGCCTTAATTGCTTCTAACAGGATGATTATTAAGTAAGTCACGTGCTAAGATCTCACATCCTCCTAGGTGGGGTTTTGGGGTATGACAGATAATTTACGTAATACATTTTATTTTTATCTTATTATGTTAATTAAACTTGATAAATTAGTATTTACATGCATAATATGCATTTAGTGTTAATGTTTTTGTTTGTTTTATAAAAAAAATTTACATATAAAAGGTAGCACATTATGGGTTACATCTGTAACAATCGAAATAGTTACTGGTGTTATGTATAGGTTTTGTTAGACCCTTTATCAAATCAAAACCATTATTTAATGTCTTGACAACACCCGAGGAAAACTTCTACTAATCCAATCCATTAGGAGTCCCTCTTCAGAAATTGATCAGAGGACCTCCTAATGAGGGGCACATCTTAACCATCCTAGCTAGAGGGGTAGTGATAGGCTTGGAATGGTGGGTTCCCTACTAGCATAACCGACTTGACTTGATAAGCTTTTAAATAGGCCCAGGCTCTCAACTTAGCTAATTGGCACTACTACAAATTGGCTTATCGATCATGGTTTAGATCCATCACCGTTACAACTCACAGACATAACTGTGATCATATGTTGATAAGAAAATCACGGTTATTTATCTGTGATTGTAGATCTCAATTAACCGAATTTATACATTACAAAATATAGACATTTCGTGTTGACTTTAAGATCATAGTTTCAAATGTAACAGTGATTGTATTAATTTTTAAACATCACGATTATTCTTCCGTGATTTTATACCTAAAAAAATCAAGACTATACATAACAAAATGTACTATTCGATTAAAATTTGATTATATTTTAAAATAATAATATAATTTTTCAAAAATATTGTAGTAGTAACTATAATTGTTTTGTTTTTTTAATTAAAATATTGAATCTATAGATATTAATCTGATTGAATTAAGATCTATCGGATTTTTAATGAGATTGGATTTGAATCTTGTCAGATCTAGCCCAAATCCGACTCGTTGACAAGCCTACCCATAGCTCTTCACAACCACTTTTAAATTCATACATGGAAAAGAAAATAAATCATCTATCCACACACACACTTGCAAATTTAAATTCATACATGGAAAAGAAAATAAATCATCTATCCACACACCCACTTGCAAATTTAATACACTTTTAATTTCAAATCGAAGAATAAAATATATGTATTTATCAATAAAACAACAACCTTAAACTATACCTTTTCATGAATAAAATAATAACAACAAATCATATTTCTATTAAATAATATGAATTAACTTACCGTATGATCAGAATACATATATGCATATGATAATCTAAACAATACTTCTCTAGTATTCAGACAATTCTTTTTTAATTTCTTTTGTTGCTTCCCTCCATTTTGATGCAGAGTCCTAATTTCTGCCACGTCTCCCTGAGATGATTACTCTTCTTTGAAGTAGAATCTGTTGTGGGAATCACCCTGGTAGTTATCATAACTACCTTGCTTGTTCCCTTTTGATACTAACAGTAAAACCACACTACAAAATTTAAGACTTTTCACAGCGTTTTTAAATCGCTGTAAAAAACCCCAAAAACGCCGTTATAGTTAATAACGGCATTTTAACCAAAACGCCGTTATTGCCTGCGTCGGGGAAAGTAAAGGCGGCATTTATATTGACGGCATTTGTAAAACGCCGCTGTACATGACCCTATAACGGCGTTTATGAAAACGCCGTGATAGATACCCTTTTACGGCGTTTCTTTAAACGCCGTTACAGACTCACCTTCGACGGCATTTATATATTGGATCTTTGGCGGCATTTTACAAACGCCGTTATAGGGTGACATTCCACGACGTTTTATACAGATATCAATTATGGCGTTTTAAAACGCCGCGAATAGTCATGACATAAAAAAAAATGAAAATATTTTTTCAATTTTTTTAAACCTGTTTTGTACCTGTCAATAATATAAATTTTTTTTGACCTGTCAACAATATTTTTTACCTGTGTTGTACCTTTCAACAATATAAAATAAACAAAATAGTGTCCATAATGACATTATATATAAAAAGAACCAAAACCTACATGGAAATCAGTATAAAATAAATACATCCAATCACATGTAATAATACAATACACATGTCTATAAAAAAAAGTGTCAATAAATCGTAAGTCTAACTATCTTCATCTCATTGGTTCCCTCCCGCACCTCTAAAACTCGACAGGTGTGTACTCCCTGCTCCCTCCTACAACACAATTAAATAAAATTATTTATTAGAATATTGAAATGATAAAATTTACAGATTTCATAATTAATATGCAAAGAAAGTTCAAAAAATATATTGATTAAATAGTAAAGTCACTAGGAAAGAACTCAGGTTTAAGCATGTACATGATTAGGTATCTTAGACTGAAAAAAGTTGGAGAGACAGTCTCTGAATATAGCTAGAGAGGATCCACATCTAATGTTGTACTGGCACATCATGTCAGTGGTTACTAATATGATACCATGTTGAATTTTAGGCAACCAGCTCAGTTGCTAATCCTTATTCAAGGTGGGGGCAAAATACACTGTATCATAAGTGTGGCTCATTACTATCACAATCTTTAGTAGATTATGATTATATTTAGCATGGCATTTAGAACTTACAAGTAAAATCATTCATAGACCACAATTTTACAGTCTATAAGACACGGACTAGAGACCACCCCCATAACAGCAATAGTCAGTCTCACTGAGAGCGTCTCTACCACACACATAGTATGCATGCTTATCGATACTCATTACCCATTTAAGACATTTAAGAGAGAGAGAGAACCTTAGTTTCAGGAGGTGCAGTATTAGTAGCGATAGACATGCACAAATGCTGCCTAACCATCTTAGCAAGGTCAATTAATCAAAACACTTGTGTCAAAATAAATTGGCATACAAGTGGATATCATGTCTAAAATCTCTGCCAAGATGGACAAGGCTTAAAAGGTCTTGGCTCACGACTTATGCAAATCTCCCACCTGGACTAATCAGGGACTAATAAGGGAACTCCTTCATATCACATTGGATTTTGATTCTGGTTCGGTGATTCGTTCGAAGTTTTTGTGTGAGGAATTCCGATTTTTGGTCGATTTGGGACCTGAATTAGGGGGTTTGGAATCATGTTGTCAACGGTGTTGCCCTCTAGGGCTACTCGTAGCTCGCTGGAGGAAATGCTGGATTCCATCCGGCAAAGAGACGAGCAGCCTAAGGATGTACCACCAGCATTGCCTGCTCGTCCGACTTCGAAGGTTCGGCTTCCATCGGCGAGAAGGTCGTTGCCCCGTAACTTTAAGATTGGTGTTCGATGCTCCTGAGTGCCTGCCTAATGATTCCAAAGAGAAGGATGAGAAAAAGAGGGATCAATGTTTCACCAGGGAAGATGAGGAATCAGGCTTCAAAAGTGGCGATTCTGGGAGGAAAAAGATGAAGGCAGAGACACCTGCCGAATCACCCTATGTTAGGAAGTCAGAAGAGGAGAGTTATATGTACAAGGATTGGAGGAAACTGATGATTTGGATCTCAAGGATGCAACTTCGACCTTGCCCCAATCGACTGAAGAATTTGAGTGGGGCGGCAACATCAGTTTTGTTCTGAAGAAGGTACCCTATCCTATGCTTTGTGTAAATTGAATATCCCTAATAAACAAGAGAAATGATAACTAATTTTCTAATTTTTATTTGTTCATTTACTATTAGATATGCCTTTGTATGTCTGCCTAACACATTGAATTTGGATTTCCAAATTCCTAGAAACAGCATTCAGTTTCATATTTTATGCAAGAACGACATAATTTGAAGATTTTCAAATGTAATGGCATAATTAGCTTGGGGCTGCCTTAAACAATTCCCTGTAGCTGTGGCCGTCCATACCTTTCATAACGAATGGATAGATTTTACTTAGTGCACCTATATATGTACTTTTGAAATGAAATAACACATTTTAGGCTTAAGGATCTTCACTTAACAATAGAACTTAAGGGCGGGAAAAATTTGGGAGAGTATCACCCAAAGCTTCATTATGACAAATAGATAAAAGGCTTTAACGCTTTAAAGGAAATAAGCTATTATATATTTGGTTTCTTTGTGTGAGTTATCATTATTTCTGTAAAAAAGGGAGAAGAGACCTCCAGCTCTCTTGCCGGCATCTTACTGAATAACTTTTTAGAGAAATTAATTCCAAAGAGTTGAGTTTGGTGATACAAGAACTGTTTAGATCAAGGGCAAGGACCTGCATGTTTTTTTATTGTCTAGTTCGTATCTGTGTAAATTATGCATTTCATTATGTTTTTGTACTTTTTAAAATAGCTTTGTCACTGTGGGGACTGTTTCAGAAACTTCGGGTTTGGTGTCGGCTCTCAAATGGCCAGTGGGAGTCAGGAAAGGTACAATCAAATTCCGGGGAGGATGCTCTTGTTTTACTCTCGGATGGCAATGTGAGTTCATTACATCTGGCTATATTCTTAAAGCTACATGTAAGAAATCTCGAACACTTGAGCTAACTGGATATACATGGACTTATATCGAACCATTACTTCAGGTCGTGACAGTGCCCACGGGGGATCTCTTACCTGCAAACCCAGATGTCCTTGAGGGTGTGGGTGATCTTATACAGCTTAGTTACTTGAATGAGCCATCAGTTCTTCATAATCTTCAATACAGATATTCTCATGATATGATATATGTAAGAACTGATCTATACCTCTTATGTGTGTGCCAATCAACATATTGTTTTGATTTCCTTGCTCCTTTTACCAGTTCCCTTATTAGTCCCTAGCTGGATTAATAATGCCTTGTTATTGGTTCATATCACATTGGATTACTGTTACATGTGGGAACATGTCCCCACACTTGGGGGGCTACCCTATCTTAGATCTCTTTACATAAGTAGAATGAAAAATGTCAAAAGTATTGGTGCCGAGTTCTATCATGGAGAGATTAGTGGCAGTGGTAAAGAAGTATCACAAGCAATAGGAGCAACCTTCCCATCATTAAGGAAACTCTATCTATATGACATGGATAATTTAATAGAATGGTTAGAAGTGTCAGATTTTTTTTTTTTTTTTTTTTGTAAGTGCCTTATAATAATCCTTTTCAAAATTTTTGTTTATACATACATGTCCATTAAAATCTAATCTAAGACCAAAAACTAACTGTTTTTTACTTCAATTTTTTCTGTGCATTTGAATAGTTTATTTTTTATTTTTGGATTATGTGTTTTGTTTCCTTTTGCTTCATTTCTTTTTACTTTCCACCTTTTTTGTTTATACTTTCCACCTTGCCAAGGAGTCACAGTCCTAATTTTCTTAACATTAAAATTAACTATCACCCACCACCACCATCACCCACAACCACCATACACCACCACTACCCTCATTATATATAATGTAATTAAAATGATAACTAAAATCTTTTTAAATTAGCATTTACCTCTGGAGACGCATGTGGTGCTGGAGTACCCTGACCTGCAACCTGTTGTGAAAAAATTGAATAAATAAATGAATTAATATCTAAATTTAAAAAATGATTATTTAATGCTTGTTAGTATATACCTGCTGCCCCTGTAAGAACTGGTTGAACATCCGTTGCATTTCATTGAGCTGAGTTTGTTGGGCCTCAATCTGAGCTTTTTGGGCCTCCACCTGAGATTTCGTCGCCTCAAGTTCATCCCTTAGCATCCGAGTCTCGCCAGATGAGGAGCCCATAGCACCGGAATGGCTCGAAGATGACCCCCATAACCTGGTGGGAGTCGGGCCCAATCCACATCCACGGATGCGTCCATCTCTCTCAGGCCCCATGACCTGAGAGAGAACATCATTTCAGCCCGTGCTATCTTCTTGCGAGCCAACCGGTAATTGGCTAAGGAGATCCTTCAACTTGTTCTGCAAACATTTTGAAATAATTACTATCTCGAATTTCAATTAAAGTGTTATATGATATAATGAATATTTAAATTACTTACAATCGTTTCTCCTGCTTGAGAGTTGATTGGCAATCCATCCTTCTTAGTGTGGGTCTTTATCCAGACCTCAGCACGGCCAGGAGCTATCCCTGATGGACTCACCAATCGCTATGGCAGTGACAATAGTAGAACAACAAATTTTTAACCCATTTGCATCAAATTGTGATATAAATTATTAGAATGAAATCGCATACCTCCTCCTCTCTGACTCTGGCGAAGCTCTTTGAGCCCGCTGTATGAGGAATTTCTTGGCACTCGTGACTCTTTTTGCCCACTGCCTTCCGTTTCTACAATATTACATTTATTAATCATATGAGATAAGGGATAATTGAAAATTGTATAAACATAATTAACATTCAAATAAAATATACCTGGGCCTCATCGGTGTACAAGTAGTCGACATACGTATGCCATTGCTCCGGAGGAATATCGGAGGGGCACCGCTCATAGTTGACAGCAGGAGGGGCGTCCAAATCAAAATGTTTTCTCCCCATTGCGGATCTATTGTCCTTCCATTTCTTACCCAAAGACTTCAAAACAAAGTCCTCTGCGATAGGGGGGAAATCGAACCTCTCCTGCAAAAACGTTGTTAAATTAATCATATATCAACTAGGAACATAAGTATGTTTTAATAATAAATGATCTATTTATTTTGTTCTCACCCGTGTCACTTCCAACCCACGAGTTTTATCGGCATCACTCATCGCATTTTGCTTTACCGCGTACCTTCCTCGTGGCCGCGGTAGCAGGTGTGGAGGAGCTACCCAAATGAGAAGGTGGTGTGTCTGTAGGATCCATCTGCAAAATATTAATATTAGCTTCTGATAGAAATAAACAATGAAAAGGAATATAAAGTACAAAGACATGAGATCTAACTAGCATAAATCATCACCTGCTGAATATAAAGAAGGTATAGGTAGTGAACTACAAGAGATTTAAGGATTATCCTCAAGAAACAACATAATGTTGTAATTTCCATTTTGTTTTCAGCAATTCCTCATTTGAAGTTGCTTTCTAGTTTCTTCCTTTCATTTCCATCTCTTCCCCTTTCAATAAAATCTTCTCATTAACTATCTTGACAAGCAATTTATAAATGCAGATGCCCAAAACCCACCTTAAGTTTATACTAGGTAAAATAAAGCAGATATTACATAATATCAGGGCTCTAAAAGGATCCCTTAATGCTATGTTTGGTTGATGAGAAAATAGGTGAAAACATAGATGAGGCAGCATATCTGTGTCATGCATGCTTTCCAAGGTTTCAATAAAAACGCATAAGAGATGCACAACTTTCCAAGAAAACATGAACAACAAAAGGAATGAATGTTACCAATATAGAACATGAACATAAAAAGGGCACCGAAGACACATTTAAACAAACAAAATCTTATGCATCGCATACCTCATCATTATGTTTCATCGCTATATATTGATTCAACATCATCGGCATCACTAGATTCGAAAGAAGGAGCCTGTTGTTGTAACACTTGGGGAGGAGCATCAACAGTTGCTCCAGTAATTCCTAATCTCACCCAACCGACACCTCTGTCATCATCATGTTCAGTGTCATCTAATTGTTGGTCATCGAAGGGCTCGTTCTCCCTGAATGTATTATCGTCCAGAACAGATTCTTCATTCATGTCGAAGAAGTCTCTTGGTTTAGTCTTGATGACAACATGCCAATCTTCTTCCGTTGGATCTTGGACGTAAAATACCTGCTCTGCTTGAGATGCCAACACATAGGGTTCGCTCGACACCAAGTGTGCCAGAACCAAGCGTGTGAAGTTCACAAGCTTAAACCCAAATGCACCGGTCTTTATTCCGCTACCCCGTGACTTCACATCGACCCAATCGCACTTAAACAATACAAATTTAAGGCTTTCAGAATACGTTAATTCGACTACGTCAGTTAAGCGACCATAGTAGGTGATCTCTGTGACCTTGGGGGTTCTGTCCTTAGAAGTTGAATAGCTTGTAGTCGTTGCTTTGACCGCAACACCACTATTCTGACTTTTGCGTCCTCGCTCTCTATCCTTAGTACAAAACCGATATCCATTTATGACGTAGCCCTTAAACTTTTTTGTGACTTTACGTGGACCATATGCAAGACATGTAATCTCATCAGAAACTGGATGACCTGAATCTTGTAACCTTTGAACCTATTTCAAGACCAAATAGGATCAAAACATAACTAATGTGTTATGCAGAATTCACAAGTTAAGACTTACATAGCCCTTAAACCACTCAACAAACTCAGTGGTGTGCTTTTTTTGGATTTCGTGGGGGGTCATTCTAGGTCTTTGATTTGTCATTTTAATTACATTCATGTGCTGCCTGCAAAGAATATCATTTTCCAATCATTGTAAGTGAAAAAAATAAAAATAAATAAGTAACGAACAACATATATGAAGATTGTGCTCTTACTCTATATATTTTGTGACTTTATCGCAGTTAATCAACACATAACGATGTACCTGTTGCCATTCCAAGTCACTTAAGATATATGGCTCTGCACTACCTATTACACTTTCATCGTCATTCCTCATCGGCCTGTTTAATCTCGATTCCATATTATTTAGATACCTGGAGCAGAATGTCATGCATTCTTCTGCCAAGTACCCTTCTGCAATGGAACCCTCTGGTCGGGCTCGATTGCGCACATAAGACTTCAGTGTATATAAGTACCTATATGAATTAAATTTTGTTAAGATAAGAGAAATTCTCGATAACAAGAAATTTGAACACTACTATAAAATTATAATTGAAGGCATACCTTTCGATAGGATACATCCACGGGTATCGTACAGGTCCACCTAGTCTTGCCTCTGCAGCCAGGTGTATAGGCAAGTGCACCATAATATCAAAGAAAGTCGGTGGGAAACTTTTCTCCAAATAACAAAGTGTAAGTGCAATTTTCTCCTCTAACCGTCTCAAATCCTCCACTTGACAGACTTTTGAACATATACCAAGAAAGAAGTTGCTCAATTCAATTAAGACTGAAGTTACATTATTCGGCAATGTTTTCCTCACAGCCAGTGGTAGGAATTGTTGCATTATAACATGAGAGTCGTGACTCTTTAGTCCATAAATTTTACACTCTTTGATATTGACATGTCTTGCAATATTTGACGAGTAACTATCTGGAACCTTCACACTCTTCAAAACTTTGCAAAACAACTCTTTCTCATTCTTGTCTATCGAAAAGCATGCAGGGGGCAGATAAACTTTGCTTCTACCAGGCAGCAACTGAGGGTGAAGTGCATGCCGAATTCCCATTTCAACTAAGTCGTTACGCGCTTTTAAACCATCCTTAGATTTTCTGTAACGACCCCAAAATCCTACAAGGCTAAAATAGGACTTTGGAATCGCTACATTACTTAAACCTGCTTAAAACCATGCATACAAGGCTACTACACGAGTCTTCAAAAATGAGGATAATGAAATTTCGATATATATAAACCCAATCCAACCTGCACAAGTCTAAGGTCTATATATACACTAGCAATGAACCAATAAGAGTCTGATACACAACTAATAAGAAGTCTACTGAGCAACATCCTCTAAAAGTCAAATACAAAACTCTCTCAAAGAAAAGAAATGTAAACTAAGAGGTGTAGCCGCCCAAATCTCCGGCTCCCTCCTCAGAAGGCTCACCTTCACCTCCTTCCTCGAGGTAAGTCTCCTCGACCCACGGCTCCGCCGTGTACTCCTGCTCTATACCTGCCAAGACAAAAGTCCGGCTGAGTACAAAGGTACTCAGTGTATATAAAATCCAACCAACAATAATGAAATACCTGCACTTAGTCAGAAACATATCCAATAGCATAATAACATAATCAGAGTGCGGAAGAACGTGTACACATATACATCATATCATCACCTTGACTCGTGTACTTGTGAGAATCTTAGACTTAGAAATCCATACACTTATGAGGCACTTATGCTTACGAGACCACGTGCTTGTGAGATGCTTATGCTTATGCTTATGCTTATGCACTTATTCAGATCATACAGTAATGAGACATGCCGTTCTTGGCGGATACGGACCATGCCTTATGCACTTATTCAGATCACACAGTAATGAGACATGCCGTTCTTGGCGGATACGGACCATGCCTTATGCTTATGCTTATTCAGAATGTCATACGTATGCCATGTTCATGCTTGTGGTCCACATGTGTGACTTGTGAGACTCTTATCTTCGCATACACGTGCTTGTGTGCTTAAGTGTCGAAATTAATATTCGAGTTGGTAATTGCTTAGGTTCCGATCTTCCACCATGGAAACTCCACTATATGTCCCATACCAAATAGTTAGAGAATTCCCGGTTTGAGAGATGTTCCTCTAAGTTCTTACCTTCCCGACTATCAATTCCCAAGCAAATAATTAAACATACTTAACAAACCATTCACCTATACATATCTTATCATAATTCATATCGCAATTCATAATCAATTTACCACCATTTCATAAGAACATAATAGCATTTATTCTCTCAAACATTTTTACAAACACCTTGAGTACCCATATTATGAATCCATTATTTCTCTACTTTCTCAAGCATCCATCTAACCACAATCCATCCATACAATCCATTCACCATTCACATCCACATAGTAATCCCATCCTCCACACATTTCCCATCCTTCATACACCCCATCCACATTCAAATCCACATTTCCATTCACATATCCACTCATAATTAGCTCATTTCATAGAAAATTAGGGAAAACATGCATTCAATCTCTAGTCTATCATTTCTATCATCTTAACATTCACAAAACCTTAAAATAAAGTTGATTAGGATAGTATATCGACCTTAGGAATCCTTCCCTTGGATTCAAAACGCTCCCGAGACGATTTGGAGAAGCTTCCCAAACTTTTCTTGCAATCTCCTATCAATCTCCTCCTTCTCCAAGAAAACCCTCTCTCAAAACCCTAGGGTTTCTCCCCCTTTTTGCCAAATTAGGTTAGAACTAGGTGGAGTATTTTAATATTTCGAGTAGGACCCCCTATTTATAGCCCCAAGGTCTGAGAACGAAAAGACCAAAAAGCCCATACTAAAAATCAGTAAAAACACGAAGGACCGAGCGATCGGTGGTAATGACCGAGCGATCGGTTGCCTACCGATCGATCGGTGTTTATGACCGGGCGATCGGTCACAAACACACTCTCTGGAAAATTTTCCCATACAAAATTTTGGACCAGTCGATAGATACCGATCGATCGGTTTTGGACCGATCGATCGCTGGTTCTGACCGAGCGATCGGTTCCTGCAGGTTTTGACTCCCTTTACTGTTTTGGCCATAACTTTTGACTCGTTCGTCGGATTTTGACGTTTCAACTTGGGTTGGATTCGTCTCTCGAAGATGAACATTTCTGGCGTTTTAGAATTTCCAATTTCCACTTAATTTATAGACTAAAATATCCCCAAAGTTGACTGATCTGCAATTCCATTAGACAAAACTCACTATTGACTTGACTTAAACTCAAAATGAGGAAAAATACTAAACATGAATCTCGAAGAGGGTTCCAACACCTTTCTAATGGTTCAAGAATCACACAATTCCAGTAACCGGTTCTAAAACTAGAGCTTCCTAAAGTTTAGGATGTGCCATGACATCCATCCGTTACAAGTTGATTAAGCCTAGTTTACACCACAATAATTAGGCATAAAAAAAAAACAATAAACATCAAACATCACAAGGACTAAAATACCCTTAACACAATGAAATAAAAACATGAAAAAGATTCGGGTCTCTACATCCTCCCCCCCTTAAAAGAATTTCGTCCTCGAAATTACGTACCTTAGGTGAATAAGTGCGGGTACTTTTCGCGGACCTCGGCTTCTCTCTCCCAAGTAGCCTCTTCTCTAGAGTGATGCTCCCATTGCAAGAGCACAAGAGGCTTGGAACTCAAGATCTCTCCTCCGAGTATCGGCATAGCTCTTCTGTCTACTCTGAGCTGCTTTCAACCTCTCCCTGATCAACTGAACTCTATCCACAGTCTGACCAACGAGCTCGGGACCCAAAAGCTTCCTCTCACCAACTTCGTCCCAACACAAAGGTGAACGACAACTCCTCCCATAAAGTGCCTCAAACGGTGCCATCTGAATGCTAGCTTGATAGCTGTTGTTGTAGGCAAATTCAACCAACGGCAAGTGATCAACCCAACTACCCTGAAAGTCTAACATGCAAGCTCGTAGCATGTCTTCTATGATCTGGTTCACTCTTTCAGTTTGCCCATCTGTCTGCGGATGAAATGCCGTACTAAAATCCAAATGAGAACCCATGGCCTGCTGAAAACTCTTCCAGAACTTGGATGTAAATCTCGGATCTCGATCAGAAACAATGCTAACTGGCACTCCATGCAAACGAACTATCTCTTTGATATAGAGGTTAGCCAATTGATTGGAGTTGAAAGTAGTCCGATATGGAAGAAAATGAGCTGATTTAGTCAATCGGTCAACCACAACCCAAATGGCATCAAAGTTCTTGGCCGTCTTTGGCAAACCAACAACAAAATCCATGGAGATATTTTCCCACTTCCACTCTGGAATAGGAAGAGACTGAAGAAGTCCTGCCGGCCTCCTGTGTTCGGCCTTCACCTGCTGACACACCAAACACTTGGATACAAAGGTAGCCACATCTTTCTTCATACCTTTCCACCAGAAATACTTCTTGAGGTTCTGGTACATCTTAGTACCTCCCGGATGCACGGTGTACTTGGACTTGTGTGCTTCATCCAGAATCTCCCTTCTTAAATCCTCATCATCCGGAACACAAAGTCTACCCTTGAAACAAACTCCACCATCCCTCCAAGAGAAATCCTCAAACCCGCTGCTCAGTGACTTATTCATGGCAGCGTGCAGTTCTCCATCATTCCACTGCAAGTCCTTAATCCTGTCCAATAAGGTTGGCCTGACCATAATGTTAGCCAACAAGGCTCCAGAAGCTCCAACACTGAAACCTGCATCAAGGCTAGACGCCTCTTCTAGTAGCTTCCATTCTTGGACCATCAAGTGTGCCAAGAACCCAGTAGGTCTCCTACTTAGCGCATCTGCCACTACATTCGCTTTCCCCGGGTGGTACTGGATAGAACAATCGTAATCCTTGAGGAATTCCACCCAACGACGCTGCCTCAAATTCAGCTCTTTCTGCGAGAATAAATACTTTAGACTTTTGTGGTCGGTGAAAACTTCAAACTGCGCACCGTACAAGTAGTGTCTCCAGATCTTAAGAGCAAAAACCAAGGCTGCCAACTCCAAATCATGGGTAGGATAGTTCTTCTCGTGGTCTTTCAACTGCCGAGAAGCATAGGCAATCACCTTTCCGTGTTGCATAAGAACACAACCTAACCCAACGAGTGAGGCATCACTATACACCACAAAATCTTCACTACCCGATGGAACAGTCAAGATCGGAGCGGTGGTGAGACGCTTCTTCAAATCAAGAAAACTCTTCTCACATTTCTCATCCCACTCGAATCTAGCGTTCTTTCGAGTTAGATGAGTAAGCGGAGCTGCCAAACTGGAAAATCCTTCTACAAATCTTCGATAATATCCAGCTAGGCCCAAGAAACTTCGAACCTCTGTAACACTCTTAGGTCTTCCCCATCCTTCCACTGCTTCTATCTTAGCAGGGTCAACTGAAATCCCCTCTTCTGACACCACATGGCCTAGAAATGCTACTTTTTCTAGCCAAAACTCGCACTTGCTAAGCTTAGCATATAGCTTATGCTCACGGAGTATCTTCAAGGTAATCCGGAGATGCATCTCATGCTCCTTCTGTGTCCTGGAGTACACTAAAATGTCATCCACAAACACGATCACAAAGCGGTCCAGAGTCGGCTTGAAGATCCTGTTCATGAGATCCATGAATGCTGCCGGAGCGTTTGTCAAACCGAACGGCATGACTAAGAATTCAAAATGCCCATATCTGGTCCTGAAAGCAGACTTAGGCACATCTTCCACCTTTATCTTCAGCTGATGGTAGCCTGACCTTAAGTCGATCTTGGAGAAATACTTAGCTCCTTGCAACTGATCAAACAAGTCATCGATCCTAGGTAAAGGATATTTGTTCTTGATAGTGACCTTGTTCAGTTGCCGATAGTCGATGCACATCCTCATCGAACCATCCTTCTTCTTCACAAACAAAACAGGAGCTCCCCAAGGTGATACACTTGGGCGGATAAATCCAAGACCAAGCAGTTCGTCAATTTGCTCCTTAAGCTCTTTCAACTCTGCTGGAGCCATCCTATACGGAGCTTTAGAGATGGGTGCCGTACCCGGAACTAACTCAATTGCGAACTCTACTTCTCTATCCGGTGGCAAACCCGGTAAGTCTTTAGGAAAGACATCCATGAATTCCTCTACAACTGGAATACTCGAGGAATCTGGTGCTTCCGAGGTAGTAAGACTCAATGCCGCGAAACGAGCTAAGTCCTTCTTCTTCAACCCTTGGAAACGAAAAGAGGGCTCACTGATTGGTCTAAAGTTGACTACCTTCCCAAAACAGTCAACATGCCCATGGTATTTGGAAAGCCAATCCATGCCTAAAATGACGTCAAAGTCTTGGAACTCAAGGACAATCAGATCAGCTGACATCTCTCTCTGGCCTACTTGAATGTCGTAATTTCGATAGACCTTATCAGTGATGACTGAACTACCGACAGGAGTAGTGATAGACAATTCACGATCTAACAGACTTGGCTCCATCGGAAATTCTCGTGCAAAACTAGGTGTGACGAAGGAGTGAGTGGAACCAGTATCGATCAAAACATGAGCGAGGAAATCATTTATCAACAATGAGCCTGAATTAATACACAAAGCTAATTTGTCAAATCATGAATATATACATGCATCTTACATCATATCACATAATATTTAATATCACACACATAGCATCAGAACAATATTTTAATTGACTAAAGCACAATTAAACGTACCCTGCACAACGTCGTCGGACGCCTGTGCATCCCGCTCCGAGGTAGCAAACACTCGACCCTGAGCTGGCTGGTGAGGCTGCTGAGGTCTAGGACCCTGTGGTGGCCTCTGCTGTGTGGACTGCCTAACTGGGGGCCTGACTCCCTGTGGCTGAGTCGACTGAATCCCCTGCTGAAAGCGGAGTGGGCAATCTCGGATCCGGTGTGAAACATCTCCACAATGAAAACAGCCTCCCGTAATTGCCCTACACTCTCCTACTCTGTGCCTCTTTCCGCACTGGCGGCATACATCAAACAGCTGAATGCCAGTAGTAGGCAGAGCCACCTGAGCTGCTCGTGGGGCTACCTGAGTCGGCCTCTGATAAGGGGTAGGCCTAGCAATGGGCATAGGACCTGCTATCCTCGACCTCTTGTCCTGGGGGACAAACCTGCTTGCTTGCATCTTCTCCCTCTTCTTCAACAATTCTTCTGAATTCTTCTCAGCTATCAAAGCACGCTGATACACCTCCCTACATGTTTCGAGTTGAAGTATCGAAACCTTCTCCCGAATAAAATCCTTCAAACCTCGCTCAAACCTCTTTGCCTTCATTCTCTCTATAGCAATCAAGTGAGGAGCTAACCTAGAAAGCTCTACAAACTTGGCCTCATACTCGGCCACTGACATCCTCCCTTGCTCCAAGGTAGAGAATTCAATCTCCTTCTGATCTCTCACAAACACCGGGAAGTATCTCTCGTAGAAGATGTCGAGGAACTCTCCCCAAGTCCACTCTTGTCCTGCTCACACTTCATTCCTCTGCCTAGATGCGGCCCTCCACCAATGTTCCGCTTCGCCTTCCATGACGAAGGAGGCCCATTTCACCCTCTGCTCATCGGTAGCCTCAAGCACGGTGAAAATCTTCTCTAGTTGCATGATCCATAACTCGGCAACTGAGGGATCCGTACTACCGTAGAAGGCTGGAGGATTCATCCTCCTAAAAGCTTCCACTCCGTTATGACGAGGTGGGTGAACATCAACCTGCCTCTCCTGTCTAGCTTGACCAGCTGCTAGCAATGCAGTTTGCTGAGCCATAATTTCAGCCTGCCTCTCCATGGCTGCAGCAATAGCTTCCATAGCCCGACTCACATTGGCTTGGGAAGCACCATCTGGGGAATCCCCATCTGTCACACTGCCTCCTCCATTCCTATGGTTTCTTCCACCCCTTCTCATGCTTACAGTCCTGAGAAGAAGAAAACAACTTATTTAGGAATAAACTCACATAAAATTCCTAAATCTACACTTAATCATAACCCAATCCTGAACAATTAGAATCCTAAACTTGATGTTGCTTCCCTGAGGGTAACATCTTCCTATATCCTATGCTTAATACCTTAGCCCTAAGGACTCTAATGCCTTGAGCACTGATTGATATCCTCTGGTATCAGACCCGGAGTGACATAACATGACTCCTACTAAGAAGATAATTTAGCCCAAGGGAACCTAATGCCTAGAGCTCTGATACCACCTCTGTAACGACCCCAAAATCCTACAAGGCTAAAATAGGACTTTGGAATCGCTACATTACTTAAACCTGCTTAAAACCATGCATACAAGGCTACTACACGAGTCTTCAAAAATGAGGATAATAAAATTTCGATATATATAAACCCAATCCAACCTGCACAAGTCTAAGGTCTATATATACACTAGCAATGAACCAATAAGAGTCTGATACACAACTAATAAGAAGTCTACTGAGCAACATCCTCTAAAAGTCAAATACAAAACTCTCTCAAAGAAAAGAAATGTAAACTAAGAGGTGTAGCCGCCCAAATCTCCGGCTCCCTCCTCAGAAGGCTCACCTTCACCTCCTTCCTCGAGGTAAGTCTCCTCGACCCACGGCTCCGCCGTGTACTCCTGCTCTATACCTGCCAAGACAAAAGTCCGGCTGAGTACAAAGGTACTCAGTGTATATAAAATCCAACCAACAATAATGAAATACCTGCACTTAGTCAGAAACATATCCAATAGCATAATAACATAATCAGAGTGCGGAAGAACGTGTACACATATACATCATATCATCACCTTGACTCGTGTACTTGTGAGAATCTTAGACTTAGAAATCCATACACTTATGAGGCACTTATGCTTACGAGACCACGTGCTTGTGAGATGCTTATGCTTATGCTTATGCTTATGCACTTATTCAGATCATACAGTAATGAGACATGCCGTTCTTGGCGGATACGGACCATGCCTTATGCACTTATTCAGATCACACAGTAATGAGACATGCCGTTCTTGGCGGATACGGACCATGCCTTATGCTTATGCTTATTCAGAATGTCATACGTATGCCATGTTCATGCTTGTGGTCCACATGTGTGACTTGTGAGACTCTTATCTTCGCATACACGTGCTTGTGTGCTTAAGTGTCGAAATTAATATTCGAGTTGGTAATTGCTTAGGTTCCGATCTTCCACCATGGAAACTCCACTATATGTCCCATACCAAATAGTTAGAGAATTCCCGGTTTGAGAGATGTTCCTCTAAGTTCTTACCTTCCCGACTATCAATTCCCAAGCAAATAATTAAACATACTTAACAAACCATTCACCTATACATATCTTATCATAATTCATATCGCAATTCATAATCAATTTACCACCATTTCATAAGAACATAATAGCATTTATTCTCTCAAACATTTTTACAAACACCTTGAGTACCCATATTATGAATCCATTATTTCTCTACTTTCTCAAGCATCCATCTAACCACAATCCATCCATACAATCCATTCACCATTCACATCCACATAGTAATCCCATCCTCCACACATTTCCCATCCTTCATACACCCCATCCACATTCAAATCCACATTTCCATTCACATATCCACTCATAATTAGCTCATTTCATAGAAAATTAGGGAAAACATGCATTCAATCTCTAGTCTATCATTTCTATCATCTTAACATTCACAAAACCTTAAAATAAAGTTGATTAGGATAGTATATCGACCTTAGGAATCCTTCCCTTGGATTCAAAACGCTCCCGAGACGATTTGGAGAAGCTTCCCAAACTTTTCTTGCAATCTCCTATCAATCTCCTCCTTCTCCAAGAAAACCCTCTCTCAAAACCCTAGGGTTTCTCCCCCTTTTTGCCAAATTAGGTTAGAACTAGGTGGAGTATTTTAATATTTCGAGTAGGACCCCCTATTTATAGCCCCAAGGTCTGAGAACGAAAAGACCAAAAAGCCCATACTAAAAATCAGTAAAAACACGAAGGACCGAGCGATCGGTGGTAATGACCGAGCGATCGGTTGCCTACCGATCGATCGGTGTTTATGACCGGGCGATCGGTCACAAACACACTCTCTGGAAAATTTTCCCATACAAAATTTTGGACCAGTCGATAGATACCGATCGATCGGTTTTGGACCGATCGATCGCTGGTTCTGACCGAGCGATCGGTTCCTGCAGGTTTTGACTCCCTTTACTGTTTTGGCCATAACTTTTGACTCGTTCGTCGGATTTTGACGTTTCAACTTGGGTTGGATTCGTCTCTCGAAGATGAACATTTCTGGCGTTTTAGAATTTCCAATTTCCACTTAATTTATAGACTAAAATATCCCCAAAGTTGACTGATCTGCAATTCCATTAGACAAAACTCACTATTGACTTGACTTAAACTCAAAATGAGGAAAAATACTAAACATGAATCTCGAAGAGGGTTCCAACACCTTTCTAATGGTTCAAGAATCACACAATTCCAGTAACCGGTTCTAAAACTAGAGCTTCCTAAAGTTTAGGATGTGCCATGACATCCATCCGTTACAAGTTGATTAAGCCTAGTTTACACCACAATAATTAGGCATAAAAAAAAAACAATAAACATCAAACATCACAAGGACTAAAATACCCTTAACACAATGAAATAAAAACATGAAAAAGATTCGGGTCTCTACATCCTCCCCCCCTTAAAAGAATTTCGTCCTCGAAATTACGTACCTTAGGTGAATAAGTGCGGGTACTTTTCGCGGACCTCGGCTTCTCTCTCCCAAGTAGCCTCTTCTCTAGAGTGATGCTCCCATTGCAAGAGCACAAGAGGCTTGGAACTCAAGATCTCTCCTCCGAGTATCGGCATAGCTCTTCTGTCTACTCTGAGCTGCTTTCAACCTCTCCCTGATCAACTGAACTCTATCCACAGTCTGACCAACGAGCTCGGGACCCAAAAGCTTCCTCTCACCAACTTCGTCCCAACACAAAGGTGAACGACAACTCCTCCCATAAAGTGCCTCAAACGGTGCCATCTGAATGCTAGCTTGATAGCTGTTGTTGTAGGCAAATTCAACCAACGGCAAGTGATCAACCCAACTACCCTGAAAGTCTAACATGCAAGCTCGTAGCATGTCTTCTATGATCTGGTTCACTCTTTCAGTTTGCCCATCTGTCTGCGGATGAAATGCCGTACTAAAATCCAAATGAGAACCCATGGCCTGCTGAAAACTCTTCCAGAACTTGGATGTAAATCTCGGATCTCGATCAGAAACAATGCTAACTGGCACTCCATGCAAACGAACTATCTCTTTGATATAGAGGTTAGCCAATTGATTGGAGTTGAAAGTAGTCCGATATGGAAGAAAATGAGCTGATTTAGTCAATCGGTCAACCACAACCCAAATGGCATCAAAGTTCTTGGCCGTCTTTGGCAAACCAACAACAAAATCCATGGAGATATTTTCCCACTTCCACTCTGGAATAGGAAGAGACTGAAGAAGTCCTGCCGGCCTCCTGTGTTCGGCCTTCACCTGCTGACACACCAAACACTTGGATACAAAGGTAGCCACATCTTTCTTCATACCTTTCCACCAGAAATACTTCTTGAGGTTCTGGTACATCTTAGTACCTCCCGGATGCACGGTGTACTTGGACTTGTGTGCTTCATCCAGAATCTCCCTTCTTAAATCCTCATCATCCGGAACACAAAGTCTACCCTTGAAACAAACTCCACCATCCCTCCAAGAGAAATCCTCAAACCCGCTGCTCAGTGACTTATTCATGGCAGCGTGCAGTTCTCCATCATTCCACTGCAAGTCCTTAATCCTGTCCAATAAGGTTGGCCTGACCATAATGTTAGCCAACAAGGCTCCAGAAGCTCCAACACTGAAACCTGCATCAAGGCTAGACGCCTCTTCTAGTAGCTTCCATTCTTGGACCATCAAGTGTGCCAAGAACCCAGTAGGTCTCCTACTTAGCGCATCTGCCACTACATTCGCTTTCCCCGGGTGGTACTGGATAGAACAATCGTAATCCTTGAGGAATTCCACCCAACGACGCTGCCTCAAATTCAGCTCTTTCTGCGAGAATAAATACTTTAGACTTTTGTGGTCGGTGAAAACTTCAAACTGCGCACCGTACAAGTAGTGTCTCCAGATCTTAAGAGCAAAAACCAAGGCTGCCAACTCCAAATCATGGGTAGGATAGTTCTTCTCGTGGTCTTTCAACTGCCGAGAAGCATAGGCAATCACCTTTCCGTGTTGCATAAGAACACAACCTAACCCAACGAGTGAGGCATCACTATACACCACAAAATCTTCACTACCCGATGGAACAGTCAAGATCGGAGCGGTGGTGAGACGCTTCTTCAAATCAAGAAAACTCTTCTCACATTTCTCATCCCACTCGAATCTAGCGTTCTTTCGAGTTAGATGAGTAAGCGGAGCTGCCAAACTGGAAAATCCTTCTACAAATCTTCGATAATATCCAGCTAGGCCCAAGAAACTTCGAACCTCTGTAACACTCTTAGGTCTTCCCCATCCTTCCACTGCTTCTATCTTAGCAGGGTCAACTGAAATCCCCTCTTCTGACACCACATGGCCTAGAAATGCTACTTTTTCTAGCCAAAACTCGCACTTGCTAAGCTTAGCATATAGCTTATGCTCACGGAGTATCTTCAAGGTAATCCGGAGATGCATCTCATGCTCCTTCTGTGTCCTGGAGTACACTAAAATGTCATCCACAAACACGATCACAAAGCGGTCCAGAGTCGGCTTGAAGATCCTGTTCATGAGATCCATGAATGCTGCCGGGGCGTTTGTCAAACCGAACGGCATGACTAAGAATTCAAAATGCCCATATCTGGTCCTGAAAGCAGACTTAGGCACATCTTCCACCTTTATCTTCAGCTGATGGTAGCCTGACCTTAAGTCGATCTTGGAGAAATACTTAGCTCCTTGCAACTGATCAAACAAGTCATCGATCCTAGGTAAAGGATATTTGTTCTTGATAGTGACCTTGTTCAGTTGCCGATAGTCGATGCACATCCTCATCGAACCATCCTTCTTCTTCACAAACAAAACAGGAGCTCCCCAAGGTGATACACTTGGGCGGATAAATCCAAGACCAAGCAGTTCGTCAATTTGCTCCTTAAGCTCTTTCAACTCTGCTGGAGCCATCCTATACGGAGCTTTAGAGATGGGTGCCGTACCCGGAACTAACTCAATTGCGAACTCTACTTCTCTATCCGGTGGCAAACCCGGTAAGTCTTTAGGAAAGACATCCATGAATTCCTCTACAACTGGAATACTCGAGGAATCTGGTGCTTCCGAGGTAGTAAGACTCAATGCCGCGAAACGAGCTAAGTCCTTCTTCTTCAACCCTTGGAAACGAAAAGAGGGCTCACTGATTGGTCTAAAGTTGACTACCTTCCCAAAACAGTCAACATGCCCATGGTATTTGGAAAGCCAATCCATGCCTAAAATGACGTCAAAGTCTTGGAACTCAAGGACAATCAGATCAGCTGACATCTCTCTCTGGCCTACTTGAATGTCGTAATTTCGATAGACCTTATCAGTGATGACTGAACTACCGACAGGAGTAGTGATAGACAATTCACGATCTAACAGACTTGGCTCCATCGGAAATTCTCGTGCAAAACTAGGTGTGACGAAGGAGTGAGTGGAACCAGTATCGATCAAAACATGAGCGAGGAAATCATTTATCAACAATGAGCCTGAATTAATACACAAAGCTAATTTGTCAAATCATGAATATATACATGCATCTTACATCATATCACATAATATTTAATATCACACACATAGCATCAGAACAATATTTTAATTGACTAAAGCACAATTAAACGTACCCTGCACAACGTCGTCGGACGCCTGTGCATCCCGCTCCGAGGTAGCAAACACTCGACCCTGAGCTGGCTGGTGAGGCTGCTGAGGTCTAGGACCCTGTGGTGGCCTCTGCTGTGTGGACTGCCTAACTGGGGGCCTGACTCCCTGTGGCTGAGTCGACTGAATCCCCTGCTGAAAGCGGAGTGGGCAATCTCGGATCCGGTGTGAAACATCTCCACAATGAAAACAGCCTCCCGTAATTGCCCTACACTCTCCTACTCTGTGCCTCTTTCCGCACTGGCGGCATACATCAAACAGCTGAATGCCAGTAGTAGGCAGAGCCACCTGAGCTGCTCGTGGGGCTACCTGAGTCGGCCTCTGATAAGGGGTAGGCCTAGCAATGGGCATAGGACCTGCTATCCTCGACCTCTTGTCCTGGGGGACAAACCTGCTTGCTTGCATCTTCTCCCTCTTCTTCAACAATTCTTCTGAATTCTTCTCAGCTATCAAAGCACGCTGATACACCTCCCTACATGTTTCGAGTTGAAGTATCGAAACCTTCTCCCGAATAAAATCCTTCAAACCTCGCTCAAACCTCTTTGCCTTCATTCTCTCTATAGCAATCAAGTGAGGAGCTAACCTAGAAAGCTCTACAAACTTGGCCTCATACTCGGCCACTGACATCCTCCCTTGCTCCAAGGTAGAGAATTCAATCTCCTTCTGATCTCTCACAAACACCGGGAAGTATCTCTCGTAGAAGATGTCGAGGAACTCTCCCCAAGTCCACTCTTGTCCTGCTCACACTTCATTCCTCTGCCTAGATGCGGCCCTCCACCAATGTTCCGCTTCGCCTTCCATGACGAAGGAGGCCCATTTCACCCTCTGCTCATCGGTAGCCTCAAGCACGGTGAAAATCTTCTCTAGTTGCATGATCCATAACTCGGCAACTGAGGGATCCGTACTACCGTAGAAGGCTGGAGGATTCATCCTCCTAAAAGCTTCCACTCCGTTATGACGAGGTGGGTGAACATCAACCTGCCTCTCCTGTCTAGCTTGACCAGCTGCTAGCAATGCAGTTTGCTGAGCCATAATTTCAGCCTGCCTCTCCATGGCTGCAGCAATAGCTTCCATAGCCCGACTCACATTGGCTTGGGAAGCACCATCTGGGGAATCCCCATCTGTCACACTGCCTCCTCCATTCCTATGGTTTCTTCCACCCCTTCTCATGCTTACAGTCCTGAGAAGAAGAAAACAACTTATTTAGGAATAAACTCACATAAAATTCCTAAATCTACACTTAATCATAACCCAATCCTGAACAATTAGAATCCTAAACTTGATGTTGCTTCCCTGAGGGTAACATCTTCCTATATCCTATGCTTAATACCTTAGCCCTAAGGACTCTAATGCCTTGAGCACTGATTGATATCCTCTGGTATCAGACCCGGAGTGACATAACATGACTCCTACTAAGAAGATAATTTAGCCCAAGGGAACCTAATGCCTAGAGCTCTGATACCACCTCTGTAACGACCCCAAAATCCTACAAGGCTAAAATAGGACTTTGGAATCGCTACATTACTTAAACCTGCTTAAAACCATGCATACAAGGCTACTACACGAGTCTTCAAAAATGAGGATAATAAAATTTCGATATATATAAACCCAATCCAACCTGCACAAGTCTAAGGTCTATATATACACTAGCAATGAACCAATAAGAGTCTGATACACAACTAATAAGAAGTCTACTGAGCAACATCCTCTAAAAGTCAAATACAAAACTCTCTCAAAGAAAAGAAATGTAAACTAAGAGGTGTAGCCGCCCAAATCTCCGGCTCCCTCCTCAGAAGGCTCACCTTCACCTCCTTCCTCGAGGTAAGTCTCCTCGACCCACGGCTCCGCCGTGTACTCCTGCTCTATACCTGCCAAGACAAAAGTCCGGCTGAGTACAAAGGTACTCAGTGTATATAAAATCCAACCAACAATAATGAAATACCTGCACTTAGTCAGAAACATATCCAATAGCATAATAACATAATCAGAGTGCGGAAGAACGTGTACACATATACATCATATCATCACCTTGACTCGTGTACTTGTGAGAATCTTAGACTTAGAAATCCATACACTTATGAGGCACTTATGCTTACGAGACCACGTGCTTGTGAGATGCTTATGCTTATGCTTATGCTTATGCACTTATTCAGATCATACAGTAATGAGACATGCCGTTCTTGGCGGATACGGACCATGCCTTATGCACTTATTCAGATCACACAGTAATGAGACATGCCGTTCTTGGCGGATACGGACCATGCCTTATGCTTATGCTTATTCAGAATGTCATACGTATGCCATGTTCATGCTTGTGGTCCACATGTGTGACTTGTGAGACTCTTATCTTCGCATACACGTGCTTGTGTGCTTAAGTGTCGAAATTAATATTCGAGTTGGTAATTGCTTAGGTTCCGATCTTCCACCATGGAAACTCCACTATATGTCCCATACCAAATAGTTAGAGAATTCCCGGTTTGAGAGATGTTCCTCTAAGTTCTTACCTTCCCGACTATCAATTCCCAAGCAAATAATTAAACATACTTAACAAACCATTCACCTATACATATCTTATCATAATTCATATCGCAATTCATAATCAATTTACCACCATTTCATAAGAACATAATAGCATTTATTCTCTCAAACATTTTTACAAACACCTTGAGTACCCATATTATGAATCCATTATTTCTCTACTTTCTCAAGCATCCATCTAACCACAATCCATCCATACAATCCATTCACCATTCACATCCACATAGTAATCCCATCCTCCACACATTTCCCATCCTTCATACACCCCATCCACATTCAAATCCACATTTCCATTCACATATCCACTCATAATTAGCTCATTTCATAGAAAATTAGGGAAAACATGCATTCAATCTCTAGTCTATCATTTCTATCATCTTAACATTCACAAAACCTTAAAATAAAGTTGATTAGGATAGTATATCGACCTTAGGAATCCTTCCCTTGGATTCAAAACGCTCCCGAGACGATTTGGAGAAGCTTCCCAAACTTTTCTTGCAATCTCCTATCAATCTCCTCCTTCTCCAAGAAAACCCTCTCTCAAAACCCTAGGGTTTCTCCCCCTTTTTGCCAAATTAGGTTAGAACTAGGTGGAGTATTTTAATATTTCGAGTAGGACCCCCTATTTATAGCCCCAAGGTCTGAGAACGAAAAGACCAAAAAGCCCATACTAAAAATCAGTAAAAACACGAAGGACCGAGCGATCGGTGGTAATGACCGAGCGATCGGTTGCCTACCGATCGATCGGTGTTTATGACCGGGCGATCGGTCACAAACACACTCTCTGGAAAATTTTCCCATACAAAATTTTGGACCAGTCGATAGATACCGATCGATCGGTTTTGGACCGATCGATCGCTGGTTCTGACCGAGCGATCGGTTCCTGCAGGTTTTGACTCCCTTTACTGTTTTGGCCATAACTTTTGACTCGTTCGTCGGATTTTGACGTTTCAACTTGGGTTGGATTCGTCTCTCGAAGATGAACATTTCTGGCGTTTTAGAATTTCCAATTTCCACTTAATTTATAGACTAAAATATCCCCAAAGTTGACTGATCTGCAATTCCATTAGACAAAACTCACTATTGACTTGACTTAAACTCAAAATGAGGAAAAATACTAAACATGAATCTCGAAGAGGGTTCCAACACCTTTCTAATGGTTCAAGAATCACACAATTCCAGTAACCGGTTCTAAAACTAGAGCTTCCTAAAGTTTAGGATGTGTCATGACATCCATCCGTTACAAGTTGATTAAGCCTAGTTTACACCACAATAATTAGGCATAAAAAAAAAAACAATAAACATCAAACATCACAAGGACTAAAATACCCTTAACACAATGAAATAAAAACATGAAAAAGATTCGGGTCTCTACATTTTCCTTCCAAACCCAACAAAGTCCCAATCACATTGTCGCATACATTTTTCTCAATATGCATTACATCAAGGTTGTGCCTCAACAAATTGTGCTCCCAGTATGGCAACTCGAAGAATATACTCTTCTTCTTCCAATTATACGGCATATCCTCATGGCCCGTCTGCCTTCGTCCTGTTTGCCCAGTCTGCTTACCAAGGGAGAAAGGAATACCCTCCAACTGACACAACACATCAGACCCAGAGATTGGAGTTGGAGCACATCTGAACTCTGTAGTGCCATCGAAAGAGTTTCTATTCCTCCGAAACTTGTGATCCGGCTTTAAGAAACGACGGTGCCCCATGTAACATTGCTTCTTGCTCTTAGACAAGTGTCGGCTACAAGTGTCCTTATGGCATGAAGGGCATGCCAACTTTCCTTTCGTGCTCCAACCTGACAACATGGCATACCCTGGGAAGTCACTAATGGTCCAGAGCAATGCCGCACGCATTACAAATGTCTCCTTCTTTGACGCATCATAAGTTGTCAACCCATTCTCCCACAAGTCCTTCAACTCCTCAACTAGAGGCCTCATGTAAACATCATTTGCATTTCCTGGCCCAGAGGGACCGGGAATAAGCAAGGACAGAATGAAGTTCGGCTGCTTCATACACATCCACGGTGGCAAGTTATAGGGAATAAGAATCACGGGCCATGTGCTGTGAGCAATACTCATCGTCCTAAATGGATTGAAGCCATCACTCGCCAACCCAAGCCTGACATTGCGAGCATCTGAAGCGAAAAAATGATACTTTTTATCCAAATTTTCCCAAGCCGGTGAGTCTGCAGGATGCCTTAACATCCCATCTTTAGTTCGATCCTCATCATGTCATCTCATTTCAGTAGCAGTCTTGGATGACATGAACAACCTTTGTAACCTGGGTTTTAATGGGAAGTGACGCAAAATCTTAGCCGGAGTTTTCTTCTTGCGTTCCGCTTGATCATCTCCTGCCTTCCATCTTGATTCACCACACATGTCACATGTTTGCTTCTTTGCAGACTCTTTCCAGTAAAGCATGCAATCATTAGGACAGGCATCAATTTTATCATAGTTAAGCCCCAAATCTGACATCACCTTTTTTGTCTGAAAGTAAGTATTTGGTAGTGTTGAACCCTCAGGGAGTACTTCCCTCAACAACTCAAGCAACATAGTGAATGACTTATTGCTCCATCCACTAAGACACTTAATGTGATATAATCTTACGATGAAAGACAACTTGGTGTGTTTCATACATGCTGGATACAAAGGCTGTCCCGCATCCCTCATCAATTGGAAAAATCTATCAGACTCAGGATTGGAATCCCGACTACTAGTAGCCTCATCTTGGTTTGGGACCCCGAACACATCATGCACCATATCTTCCATCTCATTAGCTCTGTCTTGCACATAAGGATTTTGAGAAACTTGGACAGCGGGTGTGTGTTGCAATATGTCTTCCTCGTGATAAAACCAGATTTTATAATTCAAGTCGAATCCATTACATATCATATGGTCGAAAGTTGTAAGTCTATCTTGGTAAACCACATTGTTGCATTTGGGACACGGACACTTTATACTACCATTGTTATTAGTCGCTCCACGAGCTAATGCAAACTGTATAAACTGCTTTACCCCTTCTATATATTCCTTTGACATCCTATGTAATACAACAATTGCATTCACAATTACTTAAATACTAACAATACATAATTAATTTGATACTTCATAAAAACTTATAGATAAAAGTACCTTGACATTCCAATCCAACTCTTATCCATGAGTTATAAGATTAGATTTATAAGTCCGTCTTCGTTTGTTATTCTGAGAAATAACAAAAGTTTATCACATCAGTAAGTTTTAATAAAACATGTGTCAACTAACTTGACCATCTACACAATCATATATATGCATGCATGCTTCCTATCATCATCAACTCCTCTTCCAATGGGTGGGGTGTTCCTATCTCATTCAGGAATGCATAATCCCCAGAAGTCAATAGCTCAAGTGTTTTGTTCCATTTCAAGGAAATTTCGGCAGCATTTTTCTATGATTCTCCAAGTACACGACTTAGACTAGGGGCAAGCATGCATGCCACATTGTCTAAGTATGTACCCAGAGAACAAGAGAAACAACTGACAAAATTTTCCTCAATTTGGACCAACCATGAGCAACTGACTACACTGGAGATTATGCATTCCCAAACTGTCCAACCGGAAAATTCAAGAATCATATACAGACAAATACATTTTATCACAAACAAGACCGAAAAGTTGTTAACCAGCATTAAGCCCCGCAAGAGAACTAAACATCATAGTTTACAACTAATCCGTCCAAATAGGTGATACAAGAAATGCACTTGTCATACAATGATTCTTGAACGGGAGATCTAAGGTTTAATGTATGCATGAGTATGAACTTAAGCCAACACAGTCAATACTTAGTAAAAAAACACTTTTAATTAGCAGTTTAAACATTTAACATAGACCACAAGGTAGAAGTTATACAACGACTAATACTCGCAACTATTTAGTACCTACATGAATTCATATTTAGTAATTGATAATGCACTAAATAGGTAATCTGTAAATTATACATTCCTAATTGACAAAGATTCACACAACTATTTAGTAACTCGAACAATTTTTATTTTTTAAGAAAACAAAGATTCTCACAAACCAACTGGAAACCCTAGGGGTGGGTGAACCTTACCCACAGTTAAAGGGTGTCAAAGGAGACATGTGGCAACCTCTAGCGGTGATAACCGGATTTGCCAAATCCGGTTATTACCGTAGAGGATTTGACTCCAAAAGAATACCGAGTAATAGTGGAGACTTAGACAGTCTATGTTGCATTTCTCATTTCGCAAGTTATTTTCATTGGGTAATGTATGTATTAGGCAGGAGTCTTTGTAGGTGTATCGGTATTGCAAAGATGGCTAGGTTTAGGTGATCATTTAGCTATCCTAGCTAACGTGCACCAATAATTGTGTCTCCCCTCTTCCCTCTTTCATATCTACGCATTTAAACGCGGGTATCGCTACATCTTTCAAATTGCTTCAGTACTTGAAGCATGGAAGGCTTTGGAGGAAACACTGCTATAATGGAAGTAATTCTATTTAAAATAAAAACATAAAGAAGGCTATTAGAGCAAAAGCTCTGAACTAGCAACACAAAGCAATACAGGGTTGGTTCAAAAGAGGGAAGAGCTAGCCTGTTTTGAGCAGAAATATAGGAGAGTATATCATTGGTGTACTTGGAAAGACGTTGAATTTAGGTGTGTTTGTGTGGGATTTTCTGCTTGAATTTAGGTCTATCCCATATCACTAAATCCGGCCTTTACTAATTTTGCAATTTGGAATTCTTTTTTTCAGTTTGATCTTTGTCTTGATACGAATCTCAATTCATTTTTGTGTTTTTGAATTGAAATTTAGGAATACCCTGATTCATTTCTGCTTAAAAACTCTCATCACACCTTTCTGTGGAAATATTGAGGAACATGTATTGAGAAATTGGTATTGAGAAATTGTTCAAATCAACGCAGTCGAGAGCACAAAGTATGTTTCTAAATATCACCTTAACATGAGCAAATAAAAGAGAAAAATAGAAACCTAGTTATTTAGCTGAAATTTAGAATCATGCTCTCAACAATAATTCCCTATTCAACAAAAATCACAATCAATGGTAATCACCAAGACTAGTATTTATATCATCTACAGTCTATTCAGTAAACGCCCAAAATCATATCTTTGGTTAATCTCGCCATAACAGAGATCCTCCACAGAGACAAGTAGGTGTTTTATTTTAAGGATCCATATTCCATATTTAAGTGGGAAAAGAGAAAAAATCCAAACACCGAGCCCTTACTACTCCGAACTGAAACAAATAACAGATAAACCCTAACTGAGACATCTAACAGTTAGGGCACCATTAACAAGATCAAAATAAGAACCTACAATACATTTTAAAAACTCAGCTAAAAGCAGACCAAAATCAGATTTCCAGCACAAATAGCAAAAAACGAGATTTTCAGCTTGTTCAGGTTACCTACTGCGCAAAACCTATAGAGATTTGCAGAGAAGAAGATTAAAAAAAATGAAAAACCCCTTTTGTTGTCATCGAGATTGAAGATGGAAAATGAAGAAATGGAAAATGATGGATCATAAGATTTTCATTCCTCAGAAAACGTAAATTAATCGAATTAGTAAAAACCGAAAAAATCAACCTTGAATATAAATCGAACAATCACGATACTGATCTATTCATTTTTTTTTCTATCAGTAGTAACGTTCCATATCAAAATACAGAATAGCATAATTGCGGAACAAATTTAGTAATACAAACCCAAACCCTAAGAAAAACCAGATTTCAGCCCTTTTCCGAAGCAAATCGATCGAATCAGGCTATAAATCTCAAAGCTTAGCCGTAGAAACAGCAAAACAAATCAGATCTAAACGATATGCACATCTAAGGTTTGAAAAACCTTAAGAAGTGCTATGAATTCGAGATCAGAAGGAAAAATGAAAAAAATCATGGATCGCAAAAGGGGCTCTGTCATCTTAGCAGACCGCTGTGACAAGCAACATTTGGTGAATACTATATATTTTGAATTTGCAGATAAAATACCACCCAACAGATTCCCATTGACACATGAAATGAAGTAAAAATGCCTATTTGGGTAGACGAACATGCAGATATAAAGCATGTTACGTCCCTTCGTGCAAGAAATTCGATATCCAGTGCATTAAGTTCTTTCCCATTCATAGTTGAATAATAATTAATTCCGAGAACAGTGTAGACTATAGCTAGAAAAAAATGATTTTTTTTCTTTTGTGCCCAATCACAGAGTATACCTCACACAATTTCTTCCATCAGACAAGCACTGCAAATATATCATTCCATCGGAAGATAAAACCCTAAAAATCATCCAAAACCCAAAATAGGAAGAAAAAAAAAACCTTATTTTTACAATATCTAGTTATTATTACAAGAACATCGTTGCTCAAACCCTAGAAATCATCAAAAGCTCCACATTTGAGAATCCAACACCATGTGAAGAAACAAGAACAATGTAACAAACAGCTAAGAAAGCTTACCTGGAGAGAGATACTCGGGGTTGAAAAGCTCGATAATGGCGGATTTGGGATTTGGGAATTCAGAATCAGATCTATACAGATCGACTGGAACGCATGTTTTCGTTTTCGCGCCTTGGATTTCACAGATCGTCTATGAAATTTGCAGAGAAATGGGGAAGAAGAGATTTTTTTTTTTTTTTTTTGACGATTCGAGCCAATCGGTTTTCGACGATTCGAGCGAGCAGATCTCAGGGAGCTGTCCTCCACAAATTGATTCCCGATTCAGTCCAAATAAGAAGACCTTTTTAATTACCAAAAAACAAAAATTATGGGTCAGGCGTGCATTCATCTTGTGCTACATAGGGATAAAAACGGTGATAAAAAGAGGGGGGAGAAACTAGGAGAAGTCATAAAACAGGGGAGAAACTAGAAGAAGATTAAAAAAAATACCTCAATTCCGGCGATGTTGGACGGTCGGAGATGACTGGCAGAGATAACAACCAAAACCCTTTGTTTTTTTTTTTTTTTTTTTCCTGAAAACTAAAGGAGCCGAAGGCGGAGTATGGCCGGAGAAGGTGACCGGAGCTTGGAGCACGGAGCAGGGGAGCCGGAGAAGGTGGCCGGAGCTTGGAGCACGGAGCAGGGGAGCCGAAGCAGAGAGGAAGGGAAAAAATGGAGGGAAAGAGACGAGGGAAAGGCTCGGGACCTAAAACCCCAAATACGAGGCTTTTCACGGTGTTTTCTTAAAAACGCCATAAAAGGCCCTTTACTACCGCCTCGTTTGGGATTTTCGGCAAGGCTTCCGCGACATTTCTTTTAAAAACGCCGTCATAGATTCCCCAACAACGGCATTTTCTTATAAAACGCCATAAAAAAGTCTTCCCGCCACCTCATCAGCGGCATTTATATAGAAACGCCGTGTTTTAATGCCTTTCGAAGCATTTTTTATTAAACGCCGTTAAAAAATTGCCACTAAAGCCCTATTTTTTTGTAGTGCCACCTATCCCCTTTTCAAACATATTTGGGCGCGAACTGCCACATGCCTGGTATTTCTTATGTTGAACTCCAGCACGTGTTTGGACTGGTCCACTTATCGTCTTCGGAAGGAACCCCAACATCGACCTTTGGCATTCAGGCTCAACATCGTTTAAAAAGGCCTGATCCTGATTGGTATAATGGGACTTGATTTATGGCCCATTGGATGGGTTGCCCATTTAACTTGGGCCGCAAGTTTCTGGTGTAAACAATCCCCCCCCGGTTTCTTTGGTTTTTTATTAGAGAAAGCCGAAGAGATGTAACCCTTTTCAGCAATGCTTTTTCCTCAGTGGTATGGTACACGTGTCAACACCCTACCAATGCAGCCGTTTTCTCGAACTGATTTTCTCTGACACAACGTCATATTGATAGCTGTTGAATTTTGATAGTCCTTTGAGTTGGGCGAATTTCTATAAATCTCTCTTCCAGTGTTTTCTAATTCCAGATCAACTCAAATTCCCTTCTTCTTCAATCAGTTTCCATGGTACGAAGCTCCGACCCTAATTTTTCGCAGCTTTTGGACAGCCATCAGCAGGCCATGTCAAGCTCTTCTCTTTCGGTCTTAGGTGAGGGTCCTACTCTTGGTCCCTTCTTTACCAATGCATTTCCTTTCATAGTTCCTGAATCATACCCTTTCTTCTTGATGAGTCTCTCGTCCTTTCGTCCACTTCCCTCATTGGTTAAAGTATCGTTTTGTTAAGACCTAGCCGAAATCCAATCTTTATGGGTAACCTGGTTGGATCGAGTCCAATCACAGTATGAGGGTCTGTAGAGAGAATTAGGGATCTTCGATTGTCTCCAATTTTCTTGTCATTCCATCCCGATGCACCATCATCCTTTGGCTTCAGCCTTATGATTTTGGAGTAAGTCCTATAACGCTTTTCTGTTCGGTTGTGGGCCTATGGCTACTACCGTTGTCCACGTTTGTGCACTAACTTCTCTCCCTGTTGATGGGGAAGAAGTTAGTGCCCTCCTTCCGTTTCCTTCTTCAGATGTTTCTTTTGATAATGCTCTGGCCATTGAGGCCTTTGACATCTTTGCTAGTATTTATTTTGATAAGGGTGAAAAATTGAAGTTTGAAGATGTTAGTGTCCAAGAGCATTGCTCTTTCCTTCTTCAATGGATATGCCGATTTACGAATAATTTTCGGACTTGGAAGCATGTGTCACCGTCCTGTCTGATTCCTTCTCTTCTTATGGCCAAAAATGGATTTTGGTCATACCGAATTCCTTTCCCTTCGATGTTTTCTTTATGTTTTTCTATTCTCTTGATTTGATCCATCCAGATAATTTATTTTACCCTTTCTCAACCCATGATTTTGGGCTAGTTTGGTATAGGTGCCCTACCATGACTAATGACCATCAGAAAAAAGTTTGGGGAAGTTATCTTATCTCCTGACCGTTATCATTCGGTGGTACTTTCGATAGTCTGAACTCCAAACTAGGGTTCGAGTATTATGCCCCTTCCCAGTTTGCTCGACAATTTGGTCTTCTCCCATATGTTCCAGTTCCTCCCTGTTGGTATTTGATAAGTGCTTAATTTTGCTTAATTATCCTCATTTAAATAAGCATTATCATAGGTCTTTGGTTTATATCTTCATTTTTACACGTAAAGTGGTATATTCTCTTCTCACCATTGCGTTGTCCTTTTTCTTTTAATTTTCATTATACATTTGCATGTATTCATACATGTCTTGGAAGGCCGTATGCAAAATATTTTTAAGAGAAACTTATTACGTGTATTTATTTTTTGTAGGAATCCTAACCCCAGACTACTCTCGGGATTCAAGAAGTTCAAAGTTTCAAATATCCCATGTTCAACTCAAAGATCTAAAGGAGCTAGAGCCCAAAGAGCAAAGCCCAAGCCAAAAGTCCAAGAAGCCAAGTCTCAAGTCAAAGAGTCAAAGCCCAAGAGCAAAACCCAAGACCAAGTATAGAAAGATTCTACAACATGGCTGGAGAATCTTAGGAAGATATGGATTAATATGATTTTGGCATAAAAATGGTGAAACTCTCTTGAATTAGAAAGAAGAAGTGTGCTATATTGATGTTTCTATTTCAGAAAAAATGAGAAAGCCTATTTTGGTCACAAGAACTCTTTATTTTGGGTGAATTTTGGAATTCAAGCAAGGAGCTTAATGGAGGTCAACTAAATCTACAAGAAAAGCAAGAAATTTCGTGGATGGTTAGAGGAGTGCTATTATTTAGCAACCAATCCCAAACAAAGAATGAGGATTTCTCGGATTCCCACCTAATCTGGACAGTACTTACTAATTTGGACATAACTTTTGAGTCAAAATTTGGATTAAGGCAAGGTTTGATGTTTTGGAAAGAAGACTTAAAGGAGAACAAAATTGTATTTCATGAAAATCTCATAATTCGGACGTTTAAGGAGTCAAAACATGTCATCAAGAGGAGGAAAGTGCAATTTTGGTTGGAATTTTGGAATTAGAAGTTTCTCTTTTGTTTTTCTTTCCCTTCTCTTCTTCCCTTTAGTCTATATAAACTTAAAGTGAGAGACTTTTGGGGCTCTCGGATCTTTTCTCATTCTCTTTTCTCTCTTCTTCTTTTAGTTTTTTTTGGAGTTATTTTATTGTAGTGTTTGGAAAACCATTAAGGAGGATGACAACTCCAAACATGGTTGGCTAAACACCCTTCTAAGGTTAGGGATTTGAAACCTTTTTCCAATTTATGTGGACGATGTAGATGATTTGATTATTTATTTTATTTGAATAATTTTCTTAGTTTGGTTAATTGTTCCTCTCTATATGTTCTTTGATTTCGTATGATCTAATGATATATGGAATGCTTGGATCCCATGTGAGTTGGATACAAAGTGATTTTTATATTTCTCTAATTATTCAATTGAATTTAATAGTCAGTGGTTTTATCGTATAATTTTCCATCTAGATTAAATCTTTATTTAATTCTAGATGTGTTTTCATCCAAATCTAAGCATAAGGAGGGATAGGTAGATTTTCCTGAAACCTTAGATCTCTTTTTCATTGCTTTACAGTTATCAGTAATTTTTGCTCCATTCTCATTGAGTGGAAAACTGATTTTAAATCTCTCTTCTCTTTAGATTTCGTTTCCTTAATTCTGGTTGCACAATAGTCAATCCATGTGGATTCGACCCTGTGCTCACCAGATACATCAACTGTGTCACTTGTGCACTTGCAAGTATATTATTTTTACTCTTGATTTTATGTCCATTAATTTGGATTAAATTAAGTTGTAACAAGTTTTTGGCGCCGTTGCCGGTGATTGCAACGTGTGACGAGAACACGGGTTATGAAATTCTCTCATTCCCTATTCCCTCTAATTCTAACTCCTAACTTTTACTTTCTTGCTCCTAACTTCTAACTTCTAACTACTAACTTTTACTTTCTTGCTCCTAACTTCTAACTGCTAACTTTTACTTTCTTGCTCCTAACTTCTAACTTCTAACTGCTAACTTTTACTTTCTTGCTTTTTAACTTGATTGAAAAAAAAAAAAAAAAAAAAGTCTGAATTTTTTTTATTTTTAGTGGAAGGTTGGAATTCCGTGCACCCTCCCACGGTAGGAAGTCAATTAACTTGCTTGAAGGGAATATATAACATAGGTGGAAGGTTGGAATTCCGTGCACCCTCCCACGGTAGGTAATTAAGCGGATTGATATTGCTCGTGTAAAACAGGTACATCTATTGTTTGCCTACTTGGAAACAGACATTGCTTTGCCTAAGTTCAGGAATTTCTTCACTTCTGGTAAACTCACTCCTTCACTCTCGTTATTCTCTTACTTATCTTACATCTACTGTCAACTTACAACCTAGTGGGGAAGCTCGGCGTATACTCTGTATACGTGCCTCTTCTGTCGCCCCTTTAGCTAGCTTGTTCGTATAGAAGACTTATAGGAGGTGCATGCATTCTTGTTTGAATCCCTGAATTTCCCTTTGAGTTCTCTCATTTGTATGATCACGTGGAATCGAGATCACACAAGCCGCTTGAGGAGAACAGACTTTGAGATTGAAGACTTGTCTAATAACTTGTTTGAAGATTCTGATCATTCTTATTCATCAGACACTATGACTGACAATGAAAGTGATCAGGGGGATAATGGAGTTCATAATAATCCACCAATGCTGACCTTGCGTGAATATTTGCAACCAACAAGGACGAGTTCTCCGTCTTGTATGGTTTTTCCCACTAATGCAAATACTTTTGACTTAAAACCGGGAGTGATTCAATTACTTCCTAAGTTCCATGGCTTAGACTCAGAAAGTCCTTACCTACACTTGAAAGAATTTGATGAGGTTTGTGCAACCTTGCGCAATCAAAATGTTAGTGATGATGTGGTTAGGTTAAAATTGTTCCCTTTCTCTTTAAAAGAGAAGGCCAAAAATTGGCTAAATTCTCTAAAGCCAAGATCCATTGGCACATGGCAAGAACTGACCAGGGAGTTTCTAAAAAAATTCTTCCCTACCCATAAGACTAATACTCTTAGGAGGAACATCATGAATTTCTCCCAAAAGGAGAATGAAACTTTTTTCCAATATTGGGAACGTTTCAAAGAATTATTGTTGACTTGCCCCCATCATGGTTACGAGACATGGCGCACCGTTAGTTTCTTCTATGAAGGTTTAACCTCTCAAATGCGCCAGTTTGTAGAGATGATGTGCAATGGTGAGTTTCTAAATAAAGATCCCAAAGAGGCTTGGGATTATTTTGACCAATTAGCTGAAAATGTCCAATCTTGGGATAACACTGATAGATCTGATAGGTCAGATAAGACCAAGCCTAATGCCATGACTAAGGGAGGTATGTACCTCTTGAAAGAAGAGAATAATGATGTGAATGCCAAAATAGCCAGTTTGACCAGAAAAGTAAAAGCCATGGAACTTATGAAAGTAAACTCAATTAAGGCCACTGAAAAAGTGGAAGATGTTTGTGGCATATGCGAGACTAATGTACACCGAACTCAGGATTGTCCAACAATCCCAGCTTTTCAAGAGGTGTTACATGATCAAGCAAATGTCATGAACACCTATAAAAGGCCTTTTTCTTCTCCCTACTCGGAAACTTACAATCCTGGTTGGAGGAACCATCCCAACTTTAGTTGGAAAAATGGTCCTACTGCAAACAACTCTCCTCAGGGGCCTTCCACTCATACTACTTATGTGCCTTCACATAAGAAGACCCTTGAAGAGACGTTGCAACAATTCATGCAAGGTCAAACAAACATTAATAATCAGACAATGCAAGCTATCAATGATCTGAAGAATTCTGTCAAAGAGTTGACCTCTTCGTTGAGCTTTCAAGAAAATGGAAAATTTCCTGCTCAACCTCAACCAAATCCTAGAGGTCAATTTGAAGTAAGTAATTCAAATTCTTCAGATTCCCAAGAGGAACATATCAAGTCCATCACCACTCTACGAAATGGAAAAATAATTGATAAAGATATTCCAAAGAAGGTTCACAAACCTGAGGAATCTTTAAAATCAAAGAGTGATGATGAACTTGTTAAGTCCAAATCTGATATGGTTTTGCAATGTCCGATACCTGCTCCTTTTCCCCAAAGGTTACAACCTCCTCAAAAGTTAGTCCATAATGCTGATATATTAGAAATCTTCAAACAGGTAAAGATCAACATCCCCTTGTTAGACGCTATCAAACAAATTCCATCATATGCCAAATTCTTAAAAGATTTATGTACAGTAAAGCGTAGGCTTAATGTATAAAAGAAAGCTTTCTTAACAGAACAAGTGAGTGCAATCATTCAACATAATACCCCACCCAAATACAAAGATCCAGGATGCCCAACAATTTCTTGTATTATTGGGAACTTCAGGATAGAGCAAGCTTTGCTTGACCTTGGGGCTAGTGTTAACCTCTTACCCTACTCGGTGTATGAGCAGTTGGGTCTTGGTGAGCTAAAGCCCACTAAGGTAACACTCCAACTTGCTGACCGTTCAGTGAAAATACCGAGAGGGGTAGTTGAGGATGTGTTAGTCCAAGTAGAAAAATTTTACTTTCCTGTTGATTTTATTGTCTTGGACACACAACCTGTGTTGAATGCATGCACTCAAATTCCTATTATTTTAGGCCGCCTATTCCTTGCAACCTCCAATGCTTTGATCAATTGCAGGAATGGTGTCATGAAACTCTCGTTTGGCAACATGACTTTGGAATTAAATATTTTTAATATCTGCAAACAACCTGGGGATGATGATGATGATGTGCTTGGAGTAAACTTGATTGAAACTCTTGTGAAAGACCAATTTCTTCAATCTTCTTTTTCTGATCCTCTAGAAGCTTGTTTGACACATTTTAATGATTTTAATGAGGACATTTTAATTAATTCTGTAAACTCTTTGTTGGAATCTGTTCCGGTGTTGGATACTAACAAGTGGAGATCACGTTTTGAGGAATTGCCACCTCGCGATACCCTACCCCTCCCGTCAAGTATCCAAACACCAAAGTTTGAGTTGAAACATTTGCCAGCTGATCTCAAATATGCATTTTTGGGACAAGCAGAGACATTCCCAGTGGTCATCTCCTCACAATTGAATGAGACTCAGGAAGAAAAATTAATTGATGTTCTTAGAGAACACAAAGGTGCAATAGGGTGGACCATAGCTGATATTAAGGGAATCAGTCCCTTAATTTGTACCCATAGGATATATTTGGAGGATAATGCTAAACCCTCTAGAGAGATGCAGCACAGGCTGAATCCCAACATGAAAGATGTGGTTAGAGCAGAGGTCCTAAAACTTTTGGATGTAGGGATCATATACCCTATTTCTGATAGTCAGTGGGTAAGTCCTACCCAAGTGGTACCTAAGAAATCCGGTATAACTGTAGTCAAGAATGCTAATGATGAATTAATCCCAACTAGAGTCACAACTGGTTGGCGAGTGTGCATTGACTATAGGAAGTTGAACTCAGTGACTAGGAAAGACCATTTCCCGTTGCCCTTCATGGACCAAATTTTAGAAAGAGTAGTTGGTCATAAATTTTATTGTTTCCTAGATGGGTACTCCGGTTATAATCAAATAGAAATTGCACATGAGGATTAAGAAAATACCACTTTTACATGTCCATTCGGCACTTTTGCTTATCGAAGGATGCCATTTGGGTTGTGTAATGCTCCTGCCACATTCCAAAGATGCATGTTGAGTATATTTAGTGATATGATAGAGCGTTTTCTTGAAGTATTTATGGATGATTTTTCTGTGTTTGGTGATTCTTTTGATGATTGTCTGTTTCATTTAAAGAATGTTTTGGTTAGATGTGAGGAGAAAAACCTCATTTTGAATTGGGAGAAGTGTCGTTTTATGGTCTCTAAAGGGATCGTGCTTGGCCACATTGTCTCCTCCCAAGGAATCGAAGTGGATAAAGCCAAAATTGATTTGATAGCCAATTTGCCCACCCCAAAGACCATTAAGGACATTAGATCTTTTCTAGGTCATGCAGGATTTTACAGAAGGTTTATTAAAGACTTTAGTGCAATATCTAGACCATTGTGTAACCTTCTATCACAGGAAAACTCCTTCGAGTGGACTAAAGCATGCCAGGAAGCTTTTGCAAAGCTGAAAGGCATGTTGACTTCTGCTCCTATAATGCAACCACCTGATTGGAGTTTACCATTTGAAATCATGTGTGATGCTAGTGATTATGCGGTTGGGGCCGTGCTAGGGCAACGCAAGGATAAGAAGCCTTGTGTCATTTACTATGCAAGTAGGACCTTGAGCAGTGCTCAGATGAACTATTCTACTACTGAAAAAGAACTCCTGGCCGTAGTCTTTGCACTTGACAAGTTCCGATCTTACTTGATTGGATCTCGAATTATTATATTCACTGACCATGCAACTTTAAAGTACCTTCTTTCTAAGAAGGATGCTAAACCAAGACTCCTTAGGTGGATCCTTCTACTCCAGGAATTTGACTTAGAAATTAAAGATAAAAAAGAGTAGAAAATGTAGTGGCTGATCATTTATCCCGTCTTGTGCTCTCTGATTCCTTGGAGACAATGTCGATCAAAGACACGTTTCCCGATGAACAACTTTTTACTGTCTCCCAATTACCTTGGTTTGCGGATATTGCGAATTATCTTGTTACAGGTAACCTTCCTATTCATTGGAAACAACAAGATAAAAAGAAATTTTTGACCGAGGTACGTAGATTTTTCTGGGATGATCCTTATCTGTTTAAATATTGTTCTGATCAAATTATTAGGAGATGTGTGCCTGATTTTGAACACCTGAATGTCATCTCCTTTTGTCACTCTGAAGCATGTGGTGGTCATTTTTCAGCCAAAAAGACTATCGCAAAAATTCTGCAATGCGGTTTTTATTAGCCCACTCTTTTTAAGGACACTCATGAGTTTTGCAAAGCATGCGAGCGTTGCCAAAAATTAGGAGGAATCTCCCATCGGAATATGATGCCTCTCAACCCAATTTTGATTATTGAAGTCTTTGACTGTTGGGGCATCGATTTCATGGGACCATTCTCTCCTTCTTTTGGGTATCTTTATATCTTAGTAGCCGTTGATTATGTGTCAAAATGGATCGAGGCTGTTCCAAGCAAAACCAATGACCACAAAACGGTCTTGCGATTTTTAAAAGAAAATGTTTTATCAAAGTTTGGAACACCTCGAGCTATTATCAGTGATGGGGGTACGCACTTCTGTAATCGGCCTTTTGAGGCCTTGATGAAAAAATATGGGATAACCAATAAAATTTCTACCCCTTATCACCCACAAACAAGTGGACAAGTGGAGATATCCAATCGGGAGATTAAACATATTTTACAAAAAACTGTAAATCCAGACCGTAAGGATTGGTCATTACGACTAACCGATGCGCTATGGGCTTAACGTACAGCTTTCAAAACCCCGATTGGAATGTCTCTATATCGAATTGTTTTTGGAAGAGCTTGTCACTTGCCTGTTGAATTGGAACACAAGGCTTACTGGGCGATAAAGACACTCAATTTTGATTTGGAGAAAGCAGGCTCGCTTCGCAAACTCCAACTGGATGAGTTGGACGAAATTCGAAATGATGCTTACGAGAGTGCCAAAATTTACAAGGAAAGAATGAAGGTTTTTCATGGTAAGCATATTCTTCGAAAATCTTTTGAGCCTTCTCAAAAAGTTCTTTTGTATAATTCTCGTTTGCATCTATTTCCTGGTAAGCTTCGATCTCGTTGGACCGACCCTTTCATTGTGAAAACTGTTTACCTTTATGGAACTGTCGAGATTGAGAATCCTGAGAATGATAATGTTTTAAAAGTCAATGGTCAACGCTTGAAACCGTTTTTAGAGAATTTCACCCCAGATGTTGAGTCCACAACTCTGGAAGATCCCATTTATCCTGATTGATCATTTCTCTCACTTGAGGAGAACTTCTGTGTATACTATGCATTTTTTTTTTTTTACTTGCTTTGATTGATTAGTTCATATCCCTATGATGTTTCATACCCTCTATCTCTTTTTGATCTCTCAATGTTATATTTCATATAAATCTCTATTTGAAACATTGAGGACAATGTTCGATTTAGGTTGGGGGGTGTAGATCTGTGCTTTATTGTTGGGATAATCTCTGCTAATAGTATACCATCACATTCCTCCTTTACAAAAAAAAATTTAAAAATAAAAAATAAAAAAAAAATTGTGTTTTTGTCCTGGCTACTGTCTATTTCTTCCTTGCCTTTTATCTATTGAGCTATTGAATTTTGGATTATAAAGGCACACGGTGAAAATCTTTAAGAAGCTCAATTCCAGCTGTTTAAAATGAAAAGTCTTTGTTACTAATTCTCAGTTAGTGAAAATTATAAATTGCTGAATTTTTGAACTTTTACTACACATCTGACTCAATATTTGGAGCTAGGTAGAATTCGGTAGTTGTTGACTTGATAATTGTTTGGAATGTAGGGAGAAACCAAGTCTGATGAACTATGACTATCTTGTTCACTTGGTTTGCTGGTAAGAAGAAAAACAGAACTGGGTTATGATGAAGTCATAGAAAGAAACCAGTGAATTTGACCAGGTACTTTGAAAAGGGCTACCTCTTGTCAGGTATTTGAAAAAAAAAAAAAAAAAAAAAAAAGAGAGAAAGAAAGAAAGAAAGAAAAAGGATATGGACATTTGAAAATATGCTCTCAATGTTGAAATATCAGTTTGTTTTGCTATGACCTTGTTAAAACAAGTTGGGTGAAAGCCGTCATTGTAAAAAAGCGAATAAACTGGAATATCACAGATAAAGCCCATGAGGTATTAAGGTGAATATCCACAACTTTCGTGATCCTGGACAGATTAGCTTAGTTTTGAATCAGATCCTTATGCTAACCCGACCATTCTATGGTGATTAAAAAGTTAGCTCTGCTTAAGGAAATCGATACTTTGGATATTTGTCAGATTGCACATGCACTCAAAATTTTCTAAATGGTGACTTAGTGATTTGGACTTTATTTAGAATGCTGGAATATATGGCTGAAATATAATGAAAACCAGTGCCCTAATAATTCTAAATTTGATGCCTTGATTAGAATGTGCAACATGAAGAAATTTATTATGAGTAATTTTTGTTCTTCTTCAATTGTTTTGAAAAGATAAATCTGTTTTGAAAAAGGAGGATTGTCAGTCATGCTTTATAGTTATTATCCTGATTAATTGATTAACTATATTCTGCCTCTTAAATCTGAGTTGAAATCATTGTCACAGATGAGTGATGCTACTGAGAGATGAACTGAGATTCTTTTAAAATTTCTTGGTTGTCATGCATAATGAAAGTTTTCTGATTGTCTCATGGAATTGAAATAATGATATTTTGATATTGCTTCTTCACATTTTTTTTGCTCAGGGACTAGCAAAATGCTGGTTGGGGGGTGTTGATAAGTGCTTAATTTTGCTTAATTATTCTCATTTAAATAAGCATTATCATAGGTCTTTGGTTTATATCTTCATTTTTACACGTAAAATGGTGTATTCTCTTCTCACCATTGCGTTGTCATTTTTCTCTTAATTTTCATTATACATTTGCATGTATTCATACATGTCTTGGAATGCCGTATGCAAAATATTTTTAAGAGAGACTTATTGCGTGTATTTATTTTTTGTAGGAATCCTAACCCCAGACTACTCTCGGGATTCAAGAAGTCCAAAGTTTCAAATAGTCCATGTTCAACTCAAAGATCTAAAGGAGCTAAAGTCCAAAGAGCAAAGCCCAAGCCAAAAGTCCAAGAAGCCAAGTCTCAAGTCAAAGAGTCAAAGCCCAAGAGCAAAGCCCAAGACCAAGTATAGAAAGATTCTACAACATGGCTGGAGAATCTTAGGAAGATATAGATTAATATGATTTTAGCATAAAAATAGTGGAACTCTCTTGAATTAGAAAGAAGAAGTGTGCTACATTGATGTTTCTATTTCAGAAAAAAGGAGAAAGCCTATTTTGGTCACAAGAACTCTTTATTTTGGGTGGATTTTGGAATTCAAGCAAAGAGCTTAATGGAGGTCAACTAAATCTACAAGAAAAGTAAGAAATTTCGTGGATGGCTAGAGGAGTGCTATTATTTAGCAACCAATCCCAAACAAAGAATGACGATTTCCCGGATTCCCGTCTAATCTGGATAGTACTTATTAATTTGGACATAACTTTTGACTCAAAATTCGGATTAAGGCAAGGTTTGATGTTTTGGAAAGAAGACTTAAAGGGAAACAAAATTGTATTTCACGAAGATCTCCTAATTCGGACGTTTAAGAGGTCAAAACACGTCATCAAGTGGAGAGAAGTATAATTTTGGTTGGAATTTTGGAATTAGAAGTTTCTCTTTTGTTTTTCTTTCCCTTCTCTTCTTCCCTTTAGTCTATATAAACCTAAAGTGAGAGACTTTTGGGGGCTCTCTGATCTTTTCTCATTCTCTTTTCTCTCTTCTTCTTTTAGTTTTTTTTGGAGTTATTTTATTGTAGTGTTAGGAAAACCATTAAGGAGGATGACAACTCCAAATATAGTTGGCTAAACACCCTTCTAAGGTTAGGGATTTGAAACATTTTTCCAATTTATGCGGATGATTTGATTATTTATTTTAATTGAATAATTTTCTTAGTTTGGTTAATTGTTCCTCTCTATATGTTCTTTGATTTCGTATGATCTAATGATATATGGAATGCTTGGATCCCCTGTGAGTTGGATACAAAGTGATTTTTATATTTCTCTAATTATTCAATTGAATTTAATAGTCAGTGGTTTTATCGTATAATTTTCCATCTAGATTAAATCTCTATTTAATTTTAGATGTGTTTTCATCCAAATCTAAGCATAAGGAGGGATAGGTGGATTTTCCTAAACCTTAGATCTCTTTTTCATTGCTTTACAGTTATCAGTAATTTTTGCTCCATTCTCATTGAGTGAAAAACTGATTTTAAATCTCTCTTCTCTGTAGATTTCGTTTCCTTAATTCTTGTTGCACAATAGTCAATCCCTGTGGATTCGACCATGTGTTCACCAGATACATCAACTGTGTCACTTGTGCACTTGCAAGTATATTATTTTTACTATTGATTTTATGTCCATTAATTTGGATTAAATTAAGTTGTAACAATGCACGTGAGAACGAGGGGAAGGAGTTAACGACACCCAATTGAACTCACTAGTAGCACGTGAGAGCGAAGGGAAGGAGTTAACTACAGTTAATAGGAATTAAAAGGGGCATGTGTTAACCCCACATGTGTGATTGAACTCTCCCCGAGGTCAATCGCGATTGGCTGTGATTCTAAATAAATAGATGGCAAGGGCAGTTTGGGAATTAAAGTAAAACATTAAATCAATGTTTTGTTTTTATATAAGGGTAATTTGGAAATTTCGGAAAAATCATCTACGGTGTTCATCATACAAAGGACCCAGTTTCAATTTATTCTTCTGGAACCTTATCACATTTGCTACTGCCTCGGCCTCCCTATTAGTTTTGATTTAATTATTTCAACAACTTTGATGATTGCTTGACTTGGAGATAGCGTAGCAGCCTACCAGGGATAACCAGGAGGGCATTTCCCACTGGGTAGGTCTTAGTCCTGGTCTTGGCCTTGGGTAAAAATTTAAAACCCTAATGGCAAGCCTATAGGTAAACCATGGATCCTTTGTCCCAAAAAGAGGAAAAAAAAAATTAAACCCAAATATGATTGGGCGCTCAAGTGGTCCTCCAAACATCTGGACTAACTTGTGATCAAGTCATAGGCACAAGTAGGTGGCCCAATCTCAACCATTTATAATGATTCACAATGGCAGACAAGAACTATATGCCTAACCACAGGCAATATTGTCTATGCATAACCCGATTGGGTGTCATAACATTTTTGAGACCGAAGCCATGCACACCATGCAGCAAAAATCAGTGTTCCCTCGTGGAAATCCTCTTTCTGTTCAAAGGCAGATTGTTGAATTCTGCATTTTGTTACTACTTCGGCACTACATCTTAGTATTCGGTTAGATATATAAGCAAGCCTTACTCGGGAAATGGATACTGCTAAAATGCTATTTCGGAAGGGATGCTTGAGGGATATTGTAATTTGGGTATAAATGGGCTGGCCCAGCCCAAGCCCAACTTGGCTTGATTAATAAATGGGTTGGGCCAAACTACTTATTTATCAAGCTTAATTGGGCTTTGGGCCGGACTAGCCCTCCTAAAAATCATGTACAAAATTTTAACTATGAACAGGCCGGGTTAGTTGGGCGAAGCCCAATTAGAAGCCAACTGAAACGGGCTCGAACTTTAAACTCAAAGCCCAACCAAACTAATAATCGGGCCTGCCGGTCCATGGGCCAACCTGACTCATTGACACCACTAATTGTAATAGGGTTTTTCGTAAAATAGGCTTCAATTAAGGTTGTTTTTCTTCTTCAAAATTAGTTTGAAATTTTCAGTGAATAGATGTTCATTGGCCCATCGTGATTCATGATGGTTAGATATATATATATATATATATGTTTTTGCTCTTCGATATCATTTGCCTACTATAAGTGTAAGCACCCATATCTTTCTTCCTATTTCCTCAAAGGTTTCAATGTTCACCAAAGGCCTAACCCTATTTGGCCAAACTTATACCCAAATAACTCAATGTCACGCCCCAAAATACCCCCTAGGAGTTTAGGGATACTTTAGGTGTGACTATACTTAACCTGGCAAACCATCTTGTAATGAATATGACATAACATGATCTAATAGAGACAACTCAAAATGCGGAAGCTAAAGTATTGTGAAAGCGCAAACCAACTTTTTCTTTTCTATATACCTGACAAGTATGCCAAGTTTTATACACGAAACATAACAGTAAAGGTGGACATGCCCACCTATCAAAATACAAAAGTAATATGAACTCTCTCTCTCTCAATAGTCATCCCCATGGGGCCAATGGTCTAAGTCTCTTGCCTCCATCTGAGGCTCTACTACAGTCTTTACATGTGACTCCTCCTCGCCGTAGTCCTCCTCTATCCAAGGACTTGGAGCACAGATGTTGAAACGTGTACCTGCCGACATAATATGTATGACTGAGTATGGAATACTTAACGAGTACAAGTTCCTAGCTAGTAATAGTAATAACGAACAAAATATCATATGCAAGTGCTGAAAATAGTACAGTTCATAATCATTCAAAACAACATTATAAAAAAACATTTATCAATTCATAATTCTCATGAAAACTAAAACACGTCTGTGAGTCATATGAGTCCTTATGGGCTTTCCTTATGAGTTTCCTTATGTGAGTTCCTTATGAGCCAGAGGTTAGCACCCTTAACCGGGGCTACCAACCTCCTTGACATTTCGATACTTGTGAGCATTTTCTTATGAGCAAGAGGTTAGCACCCTTCACTTGGGCTACCAACTTCCTTAACATTTCCTTATTCAACTTATGAGTCTTTCCTTATAAGTAAGAGGTTAACATCATTCATTTGGGCTACCAACCTCCTTGACATTTCAATCTTTACGCTTAAGAGGTTTTGTTTATTTTTCATTTACATTTACTCTTATTTGTTTCACTTCTTAGTGCTTATGAAAACTCATTTTATGCATAGGTGCTCGTGCATAGCAATTTGTGCAACCATGATGACATATAACATGTAATCCTTTCTATAATCATATGAGAATTCAAGAAATGAAATAAGCATATGCATACAACTTACAAATTGAGAAACACTATGTAACTTATGCTTTCAAAATCTTAGTTTATTTCTTTAAGTTCTCATTCATGCATTTCATCAAACACATTGAGTATGTTCATTATGAGTACCTTGTCCTTCCCATTTTTATCACACAACAGCATTCACATCTCCCATATTCATACCCACTTGATCTATCTTATTCATTTGTTGAGGAAAAACACATATTTAATTAAAATGAAATACATACAATCATTCACATGCATTCTTTAGGGAAAACTTAGGTTATTATTAAGTTGACTAGGAAGGGTGTACTAACCTTGATAATTAACTTCAAATCTTTAAGGAGAACCCTCCTTGATTGGAATTCCAACTTGGTGAATGATGATCCTTGCTTGAAGAAGATCAAAACTTAAATGGAGAATCCAAACCTTGATCTCCAATCCACTCTCTTCAATCCACTCCTCTTGTAATTCCCCAATCTTCTTTCTCTCAATCTCTCTTAATCTCTTTTTAGGTTTAAGGTAAAACAAAACCCCCAAAGGTAACCCCTTATTTATAGGCAAAGGGTAGAAACCCTAAAAATCCCGAAAAATTTCTGTGTTCGAGACTTACGATCAATCGTAACTTATTTACGATTGCTCGTAGTTTCCTACGATTGATCGCAAACGTTACAGAGAGTTTAGTAATTTTCGGAATTCTACGATCAATCGTAGATTTTCTACGATTGATCGTAGCCTACAATCGTTCATAAATCTGACAATAAATTTTAGATTTTTCCATTTTGGTGTTTCGGCCATAACTTTTAACTCGTTCATCGGATTTTATCGATTCAACTTACATTTGACTCATCATTTGAAGAGGAACAATTCTAGCGTTTAGAATCTTCCAATTCTTCTTTATTCATGAATCAAATTTCCCCTAAAGCTGACTGGTCTGGAATTGGGTTTTCAGCAGCCTGAGTTTTCAACATATCCGACTTAGGAGATCTCACTTTTTAACACTTAGAACACTTCCCACTTTCATTTGACTCCCATGATCATTCCTTAATACTTAATTGAGATTACCCGAATTTTCAAAATTCTCATTTCGTAGAAAATGGAAGATTATAAAAGCTTAGAGCCTTGACACAAGTTCCAATATATGGACGAAAGTTTCGGGGCTCTACACTCAATCAAACCTAATTACGTATTTTAATTACCTAAACCCAAGTAATCAAGCTCAATTATCCAATTACTCAATTGTCTTACCCAAAGCTCAATTGCTTTAACCAAAGCCTATTTACCATAGCCCAAGCCCAAATGTCATAGTCAAAGTCCAAAAACTATAACTCATGACTCATCTACCAATAACTCATGATCCATAAGATCTAGTCTACATATTCATATCCACCTAACCTATAGCCTACAACTCATGCCCATATAACTTTCATCAACTCTCTTACACCTCTTACAACTCTCTTACACCTCTTACAACACTCAACTCATCAATTCTCTTACACCCCTTACAACACTCAACTTATCAACTCACCTTACAACACTCAATTCTTTATCTATTAACTCTTTTTATCCCCCATGTAAAAGACACAACCCAACCTCTTAGTTTTTCTATAAATACCAATCTCTTAACTCCTTAGATTCATCCCTCATGACCCCTAGAAGGCTCTCACCCATTTGTGCTTCTCTTAAGTTTGAAGAAATGAGAAGAAACTAAGGTTTAGAGTAGGGTTACCTAGTTCGCTACCCACTAGTTCAAACCGCGAACTGGTTCGGAGCGAACCAGTTCGTGGTTCAGTTCGTTCTGGTTCGTGAAAATTAGCGAACCCAATAGCTATGGTTCAGCGAATTTGTTTTTCAGATTCTACGAACTTTTTGTTTGGATTCAGCGAACTTTTCTTTTGGATTTAATGAATTTGTTCTTTAAGTTCAGCGAACTTATACTTTGAATTTGGCGAATTTGTTTTCTGGGTTCATGAACCGGCCATAAAACCATTTTTTTTAAAAAAATTTAAATGTATTTTTAATGCATTTTTTAAAATAAATATTTATAATATATTTATTTACACAATTATTTATATAATATATTAATATTATATAAGCGAACCAAGCTAAAAACCTAAGCGAACCGAGAAGCGAACCGACTCATCTTATCCTTAGCGAACCGGGTTCACTCTAGAGTGGTGAATTGCGAATTACGAACCTGAATTCGAACCGAGCGAACCGGCGAACCAGGTAACATTGGTTTAGAGTTTAGAGATAATTGTAAAACTAAAAGCTTAGAGTTTTTCACTAACTCTTATCTTTTGTGGATTCTAAACAAAAGTCTACCACTTAGAGTATTGAAGAAGAATTTTTGGAGGAGTAGACACTTATTCTTTCATCATCTTCTCTTATTTTTTTATCTAATTTTTATTTGGTTCTCTCTTCTTGGTCTCTCATTTCTCAAGTATAGTTGAGTTTCTCTACACCAATCTAATGGTGTCGAAGGATCTCATATCTAAAGTAAGGAGATGTTTTTTTTCCGTTGTTATGAACATATTTTTTTCTATTTATGTACTTACAAGTGTGGATATGGGTAGGCCTATAAAGAGTGAAAACTAAAGCTATACCTCTCTTTCCGTTTTGTTTCTTTTTTGGGATTATAGTCTTCCTTTTAGACTTCTTTGTGAAAGTCTATCCCCTCTCTAACCTTCATGAGGATGACTTTACATAATTTATAATGGTGTAAATGAACCACCTTAAAAAGGAGATGATGCATTTTCAATTTCTATACTTGTCTCTTCTTTTATTTTCTTCTTATTCTTCATGTTTTAATGAGTAAAAGATGGTTTAAAGACTTAAAAAAAGATGTTGTCCAAAATATCTCATACTAAGACAATTGTACTTGATTTATCATCAACACCAATCCAACAAAATAGGCGTTGACAGTAAACCATCTACTATTCATAATGCAAATATCACTCTTTATATCCTAAATACAATCTCTTAGCCTAACATCTCCTTAAAATTCTTTTGGGTTAAATTTGACTTTAGTTATATTTGCCAAAACTCTACCTATATGAAAATTAAAAAAAAAAAAAAAAAAGGATAAAATCTCAAAATACCATAAACATGATAAAATCTTAAAATACCAAAAACATGATAATATAACCAAAATACCAAAAACATTAAAATATAACCAAAATACCAAAAAATAATCAACTTAGCATGATTGCTTGTAAGAACTACTATGGCTTGACCCCGCTAAGTCGGATACGTAGGCAGCCCTAACGGATCCAACTCACCTAAGATTAGTTTCCCTTTCTCCCTTAATCTTGCTTTATTTACATAATTAGCATAATTAAGTAACATACTTAAGTTATATTTGAATTTCTTCTTTAATTGACTTAGAAATAGGGAGTAGGTTACCATCTCCGGATGGGGGCCCTAGGGTTCCTAACACCTTCCCTGAGGCTTAATTGAATCACTTACCTAGAATCTCATTTTGGACCTTATTTCTTATCTATTGTATATTTGTGATCCTATTTTCCCTTAATAAAATAGGTGGCAACTCTTATCATTAGCGTTTAGCGTTGTTCCTCTGTAGGGCCTGACCCAGAAGGAAATGCGATAAACTCCCTTACTCACACCTATGTTAATACAGGGTTACTGGGTGGTTAGTGTGGGGATTAGAGCTATTGCAACTCATCGCCCAGGGGTTTAAATCCCGTGACCTCCCATTTGGAGAGGCCACGTCCTACCATAAGCGCAAGAGGCGCCTAATTATAAATATTAATAGTCATTTTGAGGAGTCTACTCTATCATCCTAGAATCTTACTAATTTACTTTGATAGGAAGGCTCTGACCCATTTCCTTAAGGCCTTTTCTGCTCACGGGAATTGAAGGTAAGAATGTGTAATTCTAGGCAATTGTCAATTATATTTTTATGTTATTTTTTCATTGTTCATTTTTCAAGATTTCAATTCCCAGTTGCAAAATGAAGGATTTTAAGCTTCACTAAAATGATGGTTATTTGAAGTCTCATGATGGTAGAAATTCAAATTTTTGCAAATTTGGAATTTTCCAGGCTCAAAAGAACATAAATATTGTTAAATGATGAGACTTGCAAAATCTGGCACTTAAGTCTTGAGACTTAGCGAAAAAAATGGGACACTAATAAGCACCTCAATTGGGTACTAACCTTCGTAGAGGTATATAAGGGACCACAGACCCTCCTTAAGTCAGCCCCTTTTGAAGTGGTTGTGCGGGTTTACCTTTATCGGACCCTAATAGTTACCTTATAGTTACCTTAGGCCCAATGTGTGTTTGTTTATATTACCTCTCTAAATAAAAAAGAGATGCTTTTATCTCTAGTTAACAACTTTAACTTTTATTTTTAGAGTTAATACTTAAAAAAAACAAAAAAAACTAAGATTACATGGTTGAACCCTATGAATTAGTGAATCTTAATCACACTTAATGGATATTAAAAGTGGCACGTTTTGACATGTAACCGGACTATAATCGTAGAGAATTCCAAGCCAAGATATAATGCCAAAGGAACCCCCAGCTTTACCAGTGTCACCAAAAGAGAGGTGACGACAAGCAAGCACCCACACAAACACTAGAACTGCTGGCTGCGTTCGAGAAGTAGAGAGAGGTCTCGAGCTTTTGCTGCTCCACTCACTTCTACTGAACTTTTTAGTAAAACCTGAATGGAAATGACATCATAGGAAAAGTAAAAGAAGAAAAAAAGAAGGCGCCCCAAAGCAAGAGAAGATTCAAAAGAAACCCTACTCATTTGCCCCCAAATGGACTAGTTTTAAACCCCACCTTTGAGAAAGCTGGTGTCTTTGTGCATTAAAGTACCATTCACCTAAATTGACATTACATTTACATACCCACGCGCATGTTAAGTGAGGGACAGAATGGAAGCCATGAAGCATTGTGGTTCGAGCCACGACCACACTCACGACGATACTGTAGTTCAAGATATTGATATGAAAATCTCAATCCATTGAATCAACCTTATCCTCCTCACTATCGCATGGCGCAATAATGATGATGATGATGATGAGAAATGGATGTAAAAAGAATGCTGTTAGGGGCGGAGCCAAGGGGGGGCCTGGGGGCACGTGCCCCTTAAACTTTTGTGATTTGTTTTTAATGTATATATAGATTTATATATGGCATAGCTGCATGGGCATGGAGGTGGATTCATAACAGCTAATTGTAATTGAACTCGGGAGAGTTCAATCGCACCCACATGCCAACATATGTCCCTTTTAACCCTTATTAACTGTGGTTAAGATTCACTAACCTTTGGTGTTCAACAATATACCTTTAGTTTTTTTTAAAAAATATATTAAACAATATTAACCCAGAGTTAAAAATTCATGACTAGAGTTTAATCTTTTTTTAATATTTAAAAAACTAAGGTTATATTGTTAAACCCCAAAGGTTAGTAAATCTTAATCACAGCTAATAGGGATTAAAAGGGACACATGTTGGCCTGTGGGTGTGATTGAACTCTCCCCAAGTTCAATCATGATTTGCTGTGATTCGAACATAGGTGGGTGCCCCTCAACTTTTGATTTATATATATATACAGTTCACAAAGTATTTAGAATCCTCTATTGGACTCCTTAGAGTCGGTTACTACCCACAGGTCAACACATTTCTCTTTTAATACCTCTTGATTGTGATTAAAATTCATCAACCCTTAAGGTTCAACCACCTAATCTTGGTTTCTAGATTAGAAAAATTAACTCTAAACGTTAAAGTTATTAACTAGAATTAAAAGATTTTTGTATTGTAACCGGAATTTGGTTATAACCCTAGAGGATTAGTTATGGATCAGCTATCTCATTGAATTTTCAAAAAAAAAAAAATCTTTAAACTATTTTGGTTAGTTATTTAATAGGGCATAGTCATTGGATAAGGGGCAATTGCTCCCTAAACTTTTCAAAAAAATTTAATTATATTATTTAATAGGACATAGTCATATGACAAGAGGACAACTACTCCTATGAAAAGGGAAAACAATATATGTAGGATATGTACAAAATGTATGCCACACTGCAATGACCCACATACTTGGTGGTAAAAAAAATTTCAGGGACTCCACCCCGAAACCCCATCCCTTAAACCAAATGTGTCCCCTTATAATAAATTCCTGGCTCTGCCCCTACCGGTAGATAGAGCGGGTGTGCCCATACACGGATTTCCCTCGGTTGAGCTAGTCATTTCCCTTTCCGCCTAGACAAATAGAAATTCATTTCCCGAGGAATCCATTCCCTGAACTAGACACAACCAACACTGGATCACAATATAGTCTTGTCAGCCTAGCGTAAAGATCTAATTCACTAAATGGTAATGCAATGTATTTATTTGAATCAGACTTAGACCCTGGCTAGAAGAGGATAGAGCTTGTTTAAGTATTGAGATGCTCGTCTCGTTAAGAATTCGTTTGAGCTTCTTGTTTATCTAATAAACAAATCGAGCTCAAAGCTTCATTTTCAACCTTGTTTGGTTAACAAACCGAGCTCAACATGCATGTACTTTGCTCGTTTAACACTTTATATATATATATATATATATATTATTAAGTATTTACTATATTTTAAATATGTTAAGTTAATTATTGAGTTACGTTTATAAATATAAATATGTTTGAGTATTCTGTAAATATACATGTTTTAAGTTTTGATATTGTACGCTGATCTAAAATGAAAAAATTTGGATCTTTGATCTGAAAAGTATTATAAAAAGATAACTGAACCGAGCTGAGTCAAGTTTGAGCTAATTGTTTTGTTTACTAGCCGAGCTTGAACAAGATAGTGAAGCTTGAGCTGAGCTTGAGCCCCTCTATAAAACTTAAAAAGTCGAGCCTAAACACCCTGTTACTCAGCTTTGCTCGGTTATACTTCTAGAAGAAGGTAGTTTAGATTTTCAACAAAATTGGTAGATTGGTCATCTCTTTAAAACTGAGGTCTCTTAAGTCTCACACTAAAGAAAAAAAAAACATATTAAATAATGTCTAGACCTTTTGTGATAACGAAATTATGCTTAAACAATGGAAGAAGGCACTTCAATCAGCTAGTGGCTAAGTTAAAAACTTCCACACAATTCAAAAATTATAAAAAAAAGGAGGGGTTATGTATATGTGAAGGAAGATTAAAAAAAATGGAAAAATATTAGATTATTCTCTAAAATTATTGTATTATGGATTAAAAATTATGATAAAATACAGGAAAATAAAAGTTAGCTGTCGTATTAAACCTGATTTCCAAGCACGCCCTCTTAATAATAAAAAAAAGACCGGTTGGTGGAAATAAGTTTTATATTAAATTTGGGGGAAGTCCACCCAATACATTATTAATGGGGAACTTACATCAGTGGCCTTCACAAACTTATTAAGAAATAATTGCCTAAATCTTAAGATGTGGGATACTCTATAATGGCAGGTTATATATATATATGATAAAGTTTCTGAGACCCTGTTAGGGCCGAGACCACCGAGACCGTGCTCTAAGAACACGGGATTTCAGGTGGAGCCCACCATGTGAAATGGGTCCCACCTAAAATCATGTGCTCTTAGAACATGGTTTCGGTCGGCCCTTAGAGGGTCTCAATAGCAAAGTCCATATATATATATATATATATATATATATATATATATATATATATATATAATAATCGTAAGAGCCCTTCTCTCATACTAGTGAACCTAAGGTTCTTAAGAGCCCTTCACGGTTAACTTTTACTAATTTTTTTACTCTCTTATATATTGAATACCAGCCTATTAAATGTAAGGTTACTTGATATTTCCTTAAGAGGCAATTTATTAAATATGAGAGACATAACGTACACGAGGTGGAGCCAGGATTTTTTCCTTGAGGGCCAAAATACATGTGTAAAAACTACTGGGTTTGACGGTATGGAACTTGAGGGTTTGGGGGCATAACCCCCGAGAAATTTTTATTTGCACTAATTTTTTTATTTTGAGAATTTTTTTCTTGGTAATGTCCTTGAGGTCGCTAAGTGCCCTTATTGATATCCCTTAACTGTGGTTAAGATTCACTTACCTATTCTTGTTTTTTTTTTCAAAAAAATATCAACTTTTTTTCGAACCCTAATTAAAATTCACTAACTTCTAAGGTTAAACTCTTTTTAAAATATTTTTTCTAAAAACCAAGGATAAGAAGGTAAACCCTAAGAGTGGATGAATTTTAACCATAATTAAGGGGTATCAATAGGGACATGTGACAACCTAAAAGACATAACAAAACTCCATTGGGGGGCCACTATATATATGACAAAAAAATTGGGGTGGGGTGGGGTGGGGTGGGGTGACAGATTAAACGACTCTTAATTTTTGTGAGATTGATATTTAATATAAAAGTAAAAATGTTTTGATGATGGTTACCAAATCTACCCATGAGAGAATGTTAGCAACTATATATATGAAAAATAATCACCTCCTCGGTTGGGTGACATGAGGAGGGGGTCTCGGCTCCCATTTTCTTGTCATGTGTCCCCCTTCTAACTCCATTTAACTGTGGTTAAGATTCATACATCTAAGGGATTCACTCATCTACCCTTGCTTTTTAGAAAAATAAAAATTAACTAAAAGGTTGAAAAAAAACTAACCTGAGTTAATGGGAGTTGAATGGTCGGTTATGTGAGAGCGAGGAGGAATAGTCCCCTCCTCGGCCCACGAAGGTTGGGTCCCAAGAAGAATATTTACTAAAATATATTGGTACATGTGTATGTGTGGGTGTCACGAACGTTGAGTCCAAATGAGAAACAAATAAGAAAGGAACCTTTATTTAAGGGAAATGACTAAACCATTTGGCTATCAGACAAACTTCAATGTCAAAGGTTTTTGTGTGTTAGGAATTGATTTTTCCATCAAGTACTCAAGGTTTGAACTTTGAAAACTCTCAGAAATATGTTGGTCACAAGAGAAAACTAAATATTTTCAAGAAAATAAGCAAAAAATATGTTTAATTAGAAAAGAAGGATTAGTAGTGGAACATTTATTGAGTGTGTAACTGAAAAGAAAAAAATCGTTGTGAATAGGTTAATTAGTTATGTGAAATGAAATAAGTTACCAGTTAACATTTCATCACGCATTATAATTTGAATTATGTTTTGGACTCGATTCTATAGCTCAATTTATTGAGATATAATGTAGATCAACAATTAGGTTCTAATGCTCAAAGTGCATCTAAGATCGAATTGTGTTACAATTGCTGATGGCTCACGGTATTTTGGGAACCAAATTGTTCATGTTCTTTCTTGTGACCAGATTGTTTGAAAGCTAGGATCAAATCGGCTGTACTAATTTAACATAAACAGTTGTATAAAGAGATCTTACCTTGGCCATAAAAAAGAGCCTAGGGAAGAACGCAGACAATTTGGTTCGTACTTTGGCATGAGCCCGAGTGGTAGAGCTACAACCTAGATAGTAGGCTAAGTATCTTTCCTAATCCTCATCTTTGTTACTTGTTGTCCGAAAGACAAGACTCTAGTACTGTTAATAAATTGGATCAAGATTTGGATTTAAATCTAACTTGGTTAGACCAAATGTTAATCATATTATAAATTTGTGTGATCGGATATGGATTTGAGATCTTGAATCTAATTATAATCCTATCAATTTCAAATCTTTTAACGACAATAATAATAAACATGTAATTTTATAAATACATATGATATTATTTATATATTATTTTTATTTTTAAAAAAGATAATAATAATAATCCAATCAAATTCAGATCGAATTTGAATATTCGATTTCAAATTAAAATTGAATAATTCAGAATCTAGATAAACTTAGGACTGTTCATAAATTAGATCAAGATTTGGATTTAAATCTGACTTGATTAGACCAAATTTTAATCATATTATAGATCTGCATAATTGGATATGGAATCTTGAATCTGATTATAATCCTATCGATTTCAAATCTCTTAACGACAATAATAATGAACATGTAATTTTATAAATATATATATGACATTATTTATATATTATTTTAATTTTTTAAAAAGATAATAATAATAATCTAATAAAATTCAGATCGAGTCCGATTTCAAATTAGAATTGAATAATTCAGAATCTAGATAAACTTCAGATAGAATTCAGATATTTTTCAATTGTAATCGGATCAAACCAAATTCAGTCCCAATCCGATCGGTTTATGCAAGTGTCATGTCACTTATGTCCCTTGCAGCTGAGGTTTCCTTTCTGAGGGCGAGGAGCGAACTAATGCTCCTCACTTTCACAATGCTGGCCCTGCCTTGACTCAGGTGTCCTTCTTTTCATGCCACGTGTCCTTCTTTAAATTCTCTTTAATTGTGGTTAAAGTTCAATAACTCCTAAGATTCACTCATCTTTAAATTCTCTTTATTTTATTTTTCTAAAAATTAAGCGTAGATGAGTAAATCTTAGGAGTTATTGAACTTTAATCATAATTAAAGAGAATTTAAAAAAAGACACGTGGCATGAAAAGAGGCCATGACGCCCCTATTTGCGTCACCTACCGAGGTGAATATTTTCCTTTCTAATAATATTCATTAACGACTTTTGGACTACTATCGTCCTCGTTACTCTGCATTTTGAATGCCTTGGACCCTTAGTCAAATTACCTTTTGTCGTTAATTTCTTGTCATGCGGTAAATTGAGAAATCGTCAAAACATTATGCTTTAGCCAAAGGGAATAATTGAAAATCTCGTCACCAGTCCAAATTATCACGGAAATTCTGGTTTTTTTCCGTACAGACTGACGAAGAATTCGAACTCCTCGGCCATTCATCGGAATCCAAAGCAATCGGAGGGAATTAAAATGAAAATTACCGTATGATTGTATCCCTGACCCCGAAGTAGACAAGTTTTGCTTGCCTAAAGGAATACTGTGTACAGAAGCCTACGATGAATCAATCAGGAACGTTCATTTGATGGCCCAACTCTTAGATTAGTTAATCAGACGGTAATGGAGTAACTAAATTAGTTTTTATCAACAACTGATCATCCCCTTCATTTGAGTTGACTAAATTGTTAACAGAGTATGCATGTGCCCATTGCAGCACCATGTGCAATCCAATTTCCAGAATCAGTTCCAGATCTTATCTTTGATCATCTAAATTAACCAAAAATATCCAAAAACAATTCAGATAAAAATAAATAAATAAAATAAAATTCAGAATTTAGATCTGGGTCGGATTTTCGGAGCTAGGACAAGAAATAGCTTTAGAAGGAGACTGGTTTTGAGTCATTTGACTTTATTAACCTAACTCTGCAGGAGGAACGGCAGTGGTGGATCCCATGAAAAACAAATGGCTACATTATTTAAAAGCTCTTGATGGCCGTGATGTAGCAATGAAAATTAAATTAATTAGAAAATTTGAAAAAATATAAATAAATTAGTATATAAAGTCAATGGGTTTACCTTTTTTTTCTTCTTCTGATTTTCTCACCATTGTTATTCTATGGGGGGTGAAATTCTTACTGGTGGTGAAAAACTAGAAAAAAAAGTTAAATTTGGAGTGATAGGTGTATTAATGACTGGGGAGGGAAGAGAGCAGGGACAATTAATGCAAACATGTTTGGAATTGGATTGACCATTGAAGTAAATGAAAAAGTTGATAGAAGAAAGGCTTGCTTTTAATTCTGCTGCAGAGAAAATGGAGAGAGAAAGAGAGAGAGGTTGGTGAGGAAAGAAGGGGTTGTTGGAGCTGTTTTCACTGTTGCAGTGTTGCTGCCTCTCTGCTCCACTTTTCAGGGATTATGGGGCTGTAATGAAATTTAAGGGTTTCTTTGTTGGTTTACCAGTCTCTGCTACAACAGTCTAGTCCTTAGGTTCCTTGTGATTTTTGTGGATCTGGGTTTTGTGTATGAGGGTCTGATGGTCTGGTTTTCCTCTGTTTTCACTCAAATGAGTTGTATTAAGGTTTCTTTAAATTTGCTGCATGGGCTTAAATGGTGTTGGGTTTTGGGATTCTTTGAATTTTTGGTCAGGTTGTGAGTTTTTCAGGTTTTCATTTTCTTCTTTTCTTCTGTTGAGAGTGTTGGTTTTATACACTGAATCTCTGGATTTCAGGGTGTGTTTTTTCTTCTTCTTCTGTTGGGGTGGGATTCACGAGTCTGATTTTGTGTATTTGATGGGATTGAAACCAGGTGAGTATTTATTGATGGGTGTTGTTGTAATTGAATTGTATCCTTAGTTTTGGGCTCTGGGAGGAGGCTAAAGTTACGGGTTTCTCTGATCGGATTAAAGGTTGGATTGGAATCAGATGTATCTCTGTTTTCTTTTCCTTTTCTCTTCTTTTGGACTGAGTCTTGCTGATCTTGTTAAAAGTTCTGGTTTCTAATGGAAGAATCTCTGGTTCAGTATGTTTGAATGTTTTTGGTAAAGTAAAAGCTCCACAGTAAATTTAAAGTTTTGGAATGTCGCCGAATTTCTATGGTTTCCTTCCCTTAAGTCAGGGTTTTAGTATCGGAAAGCTCAGATTCCTTTGCTTCTGTTAGACCTAGGGTTTGAAACTCAATCTCTTCTTTGGAGTTAGTTGACGGACAAAAGCCTAGTTTCTGGATGAGCTTTGGCTGGTTTCAGTTCTGGGTTTCCTTCTGATTGATTCTAGAGAGAGAGAGAGAGAGAGAGAGAGCATTCATGCATCTTTCATTATGGAAGCCTATATCTCGCTGTGCTTTCCTAATCCTGGAGAGGAAGAAGAAGAAGAGGACAGAAGGAAAGATGGGCCTGGTTTGACAGAGGAAGCCAAGCGGAAGCCATCGATACTTCGGCAGTTGCAAGAGAACAGCTTAGAGAGCTCTGGAAGAAGGCATCTGAAGATGGGTGGTCTGGTTAAATCGCAAGATATTGATTCTGAATCATTCTCCAATCAAGATGGGGGCTTAGGAAGGTCGAGATCTCTGGCTAGACTCCACGCACAAGGGAATTCCTTCGCAGCCACAGCCCTCGCCGCAAAACGCACCTTCGATAACCGAAGACTCCATTCCAGACCTCCATGATCCTTCTCCAAGTTTCTCACCATGTACCCAAGTTCCAATCCTCAGAGAAAGATTGACCAGCTGAGATCGACGAGTATGGGCACCTATCGGACATGGGAGCCAAGGGTATGTCTCGATTACTGTGGCTTTGGACTCTTTCTCTTTCCTTCAAACTATTCAGTACTGGGAGTCTTCTGCTTTTAGTTTGTCTGAGATTACTGCAAATTTCAGCAACCATGCTCTCTATGGAGGTGCCGAGAAAGGCACTGCTGAACATGATGTAAAAACTAGGATAATGGATTATTGAACATACCCGAGAACGAATATGGCCTTGTTTTCACTGTTACAGAGGCTCTGCCTTTAAATATGCTTGCTGAATCAGACCCTTTTCAAACGAATAAGAGTTGTTAACCATGTTTGATTACGAAGCCAGTCGGGAATTGGATGGCTCAGAGTGCTAAGGAGAAAGGTGCCAAGGTTTATAGTGCATGGTTTAAAGATGGCCAAACTCTGAAACTCTGCTCGGCCGAGCTGAAGAAGAAGATCTCAATCAAGAAAAGCGGAAGAAGGATGCTGCAGTGGGTCTTTTTGTGTTCCCTGTTCAGTCAAGGGTTACTGGGGCTAAGTATTCTTACAGTGGATGTCACTGGCTCAGCAGAACAATTGGCATGTCTTGCTTGATGCTGGTTCTTGGGTCCCAACGATATGGATTCTCTCGGGTTGTCCCTCTTCCGACCGGATTTTATTATCACGTCATTTAACTACAGAGTATCGGGTCTGACCCACCTGGATTTGGATGGCCCCTTCTCATCAAGAATCTGTTGATGGCAAGCCTGCAAACCAGTGGATGTGCTGGGCTGGAAATGGTGGAAGGATTGCCCCTGTTTTCCCACATTATCTGAGTGATTCATGGATGATCTGGACAGATTGGCTGAACTGAAGATGAGGCAATTGATGGAGCGAAATATTAACACCTGCAACGCGTGGTGGGTTACAGTTTGCCTTCTTTTTCCGTGCATTCACTTCCGCTCAGGTGAGGGATGTCCTTCTGAGGACAGAGATGGCTCGATACCAGCTCTGACAGAGACGGGGCAAGCACCATATTTGAAGAAGCTGAGAGTGTTTCAGTTGGGAGGTCATGAATAGCCGCAGTTTTCAGTGAAGATGAATCATCAGATAACTCATTCTGGGAATCGAGTTGGGTCAGAGTCCATTTGGGTCTGACAATTCCGGCCAGTTGACCAAAGCGAAGATTGGGTTCTCCCCGTTGCCCCGCCCTTGTGGTTTACTGGCAGGAAAACCATAAGCGACCTCTCTCCAAAACCATCATCAAGGTACCTAGGAGCCCTACTATGATAAATGGGATCAACCTCAGATCACACGAGGACCACGTGATATCCTTTTGATGCGGCTGTGATTATCAGTCTCACAGGAATTGGACCGTGTTTAAGGGATTCCTGGAAGAAGAAACATTTTCAGAATAGATCCAGCTTTCAGGAAACGTGGGAAATATGCAGAGTCCCTGCATGTTAAGTGAATTCATGAAGAACCTGAAATCAAGAGAAGAACCGCTACTGACTGCTCCAAGCTGATTCTACTGGAACTGTATCCCGACTCCAACACCCTACCTTCTGGCTTTCGGCATGGTAGCCCGATAATGCCACCTCTGAATTTCCAAGATGACGAAAGAAAGTGCAATAAGATAGAGAAA